>CM071864.1:47756319-47791134 GCA_036759665.1 Gynandropsis gynandra | reverse complement strand
CCGGAAATTTTTTGGCACGGGTCGCGACCCGTGTGGAAAGTTTCCCGACGGCACTGTTACCCGTCCGGAAACATTACGCACGGGTTGCGACCCGTAGGGAAATTTCCGGAACGGCACTGTGACCGTCCGGAAACTTTACGCACGGGTCGCGACCCGACTTCCTTTACCGTCCGAAATTGCGGACGAATTGCGAACTCTTTTTACCGTCTGCATTTGCGGACGGATTGCGGACGGAACCTTGTTTGCGACGCTCATTTCCGGACGGGTGACGTCTGTCCCTAATCCGTCCCGAATTCCGTTTCCGGACGGATTAGGGACTGAATTTTCGGTCCCTAATTATCAAATTTCTTGTAGTGAAATTAGAATCTAATATCATATCAAATATAGGTTTGAACGCAATTGAATCCAAAATATATTTCAGGCGTTAAGATTTATTCAAGACCACATATATATGAGTTCATGATTGATGTGTTAATCAATGTACAAAGGGCAACAAGAACAACATAACAACCCTATCATGTATATATTTGTAGATGTGTCTATACATGTGTATATGAAATTTGTGTATATCTAATTGTATATATATGTGCACATATTTCTCGTGTGTATGTATGTATATGTTATGTATTTGCATATATATTGTTTATGTGTATCTGTATACTATAGTTTACACGCGCTTTGTGCGGATATATTTTATATTTAAAATTTGATTATAGAATTGAATATTATTTTAAAATTTTCAATATATTATGTATTTAATTATAATTAACCTAATTGCATTCTTCATAATTGTAATTGATTGTATTTGTATGTATTGTTTAAATTTTTTTATCTACTTTTAAAAGTTTAGCCATTATTTAATTGTCATCTTCTTTTTTCCTAGAAATTATATCTCATAACATTTAAAAAACAAATTGTTTGTTTTAAGTTTAATCGAATTTTTTAAACGGAAATAGCAAGGATGCCCTCCTAGGGCATCCTTAATTCATGTGTACACTCTAAAACCTAAAGATTAAAAAAATTGCAAAAAGACATATGTGCCTTTTATTTTACACGTAAAAACACACACGGTAGGAGGTGTAAAGGGTACATGTATAGGGGTATATACGTCTTTTTGTAATTACATCCTTTATTGTAATTTAGGTCTAATACTCTTGTACATATAGCCGTTTTGGCTTGATTCATCAATTCAATTCAGATTCGAATTCTTCATGGTATCAGAGCGGAAAGTCTAACGACGCAAACAAACCCTCCCAAAATTCCGGCCGCCTCCTCCCTCCTCCCTTCCGCCGCCGCCGCCACTCCATCTTGTGGCCGCCGACCATTCTCCCTCCTCCCTTCCGGCCGTTCAACCTCTCTATATCTCCAACCATCGTACCTAGATCTACAATCCTCATCCAAACAGAAAACACAACAACAAACCCTAATTTTCCGGCCGCCGACCTCCACTCCTCCCACCGGCCCGATCTCACCGCGTTCCGGGTCGCCGCCCGCCCCTTGTGCCACGCCGCTCTTCATCACCGGTTAGTCACCTCCTCCAAACCCTAGATCTATCATCATCTCCATAGATCTACAAACCCTAGATCTACCAAACCCTAGATCTATCAAACCCTAGATCCACCGCCTCACACTACCGCCCGCCCCTTGTCCCGGATCGCCCCTCGTCCGCGTCCGCTAGCCACTCCTTTGCGGCCACCGCTCCTCTTCCAACCTACCCTAGATCTAATCTAAGATCTAACCCTAGATCCACAATATCAAACCCTAGATCTACAACTCTTGATCATCTCCCCCAAAACCCTAACAATGGCCGGCCAAACAAGCCAACCTACCGCCCGTGTCTCCGATGCGGCCCCGACCTTTGATCCACAACATCCGCTCAACACTCTCCTCACCGTCAATATGGCCAACATCACCAAATTGACGCCAAGCAACTTTCTCACGTGGAACATTCAGATTCGTGCCCTCCTTGAAGGACATAATCTTCAATGTTTCATCGAGGATAACTCAATTGTTCCTCCGGCGAAAATTCAACGTGATGGAATAACCGTTGACAACCCTAACTTTCAACCGTGGAAGCAACAAGATCGTCTCCTGTTTTCAGCCTTGTTTGGGGCAATTTCAGCCTCTCTCCAGCCCCTAATAGCACGTGCACCGTCCACCTATGAAGCATGGAAGACGCTTGCTAACACATACGGCAAAGCGTCTCGCGGCCACATTCTCCAACTCCGTGACAAGATCAAGCGCTCATCAAAGGGATCTCAATCCATTGATGAGTACCTCCGTGCCATCACCACTACTGTTGATGAGCTTGCCTTATTGGGAAAGCCACTTGATCACGAAGATGTCCTTGATGCGATCCTCGACGGTCTTCCCGAAGAGTATAAGCCGATTGCGGATGTCATTCGTGCAAAGGATACCGCTGCATCCGTTGAAGAAGTTCATGAGAAACTTCTAAATCATGAAGCCAAATTGGCTACTGCTGAAACGCATCCACTTTTGGCCGTTGCACCCATCACGGCCAACCCTAGCTCCATGCGCTCTTCCAATTGGTCTCGCCCGGAATCTCGCTCGTCCGGCTCTACCAATTGGTCTCGTCCGGAATCTCGTTCATACGGCTCATCCAATTGGTCTCGACGTCCACGTCAACGTTCACCAACACGTCGTGGCTATCAAGGCAAATGTCAAGCGTGTGGCGTTCAAGGACACAGCGTACAACGCTGTCCACGCTTCCGTCTTGTCTCCTCCCCCGGTATTCTAGAGAATCCCCCGACGCAACCTTGGCAGCATTCCTCTTCACATTGGGAGCCACGACCGCAAGCTCATCATGCTGCCGTCTCATCCTATGATGCCAACTCGTGGATATTGGACAGTGGAGCATCTCATCACATTACATCGGATCTCTCCAATCTTGCTCTTCACTCCCCGTACCGCGGCAATGATGATGTGGTTGTCGGTGATGGAAATGGCTTATCCATCACACATACGGGTTCTATTTCTTTACCCCTTGATACTAGGCCGTTAACATTAGATAATGTTTTATGTGTGCCTAAGATATGCAAGAATTTGATTTCGGTCAATCAACTTTGCAAGACTAATGACGTGTCCGTTGAATTTACTCCTTGTGATTTTCAGGTGAAGGATCTCAGCACGGGGGCGCAACTTCTGCAAGGAAGCGCTAAAAATGGAGTTTATGAGTGGCCCGCCCCATCTAGTACCTTGCTTTCTCCCTACGCATTTCATAGTGTCAAGACCACTTCGTCCGAGTGGCATTTCCGTTTAGGTCATCCGTCGTCTTTAGTTTTAAATAAAGTTATTAAAACATTTGATTTACCATTGTCTCGGGATTCCCCTCATGTGTTTTGCAATGCGTGTTGCCGTAATAAAAGTCATAAATTGCCATTTTCCACTTCTACTCTTACTACATCTCGGCCACTTGAAGTTATTTATTCCGATGTTTGGACATCTCCAATTCATTCTATTGATGGCTTCAAATATTATGTCATTTTTGTGGATCATTTTACACGATATTCTTGGTTGTATCCACTAAAAACCAAATCTCAAGTTCGTGACACCTTCATTCAATTCAAAACACTCGTTGAAAACAGATTTGAAAAACGCATTTCAACACTCTATTCGGATAACGGAGGTGAATTCATTGCCTTACGTTCTTTTTTATCCTCTCATGGCATTTCTCATTTTACTTCTCCACCACATACTCCCGAGCACAATGGTATATCGGAAAGACGACATAGGCATGTTGTAGAAACCGGTCTTTCACTTCTCACGCATTCCTCCATGCCCCTAACCTATTGGTCGTATGCCTTTTGTACGGCAACCTACCTCATTAACCGTCTCCCGACACCGATCCTTAATTTGTCGTCCCCCTACGAGTGTCTCTTCCAAAAACCACCAAACTATACCAAACTTCGTGTCTTTGGATGTCTTTGTTACCCTTGGCTACGTCCCTATACAGCGAACAAATTAGAACCCAAATCCGATCCATGTGTCTTCCTAGGGTACTCATCCACTCAAAGTGCATACGTGTGTTTTGATCCGCTTAGGTCGCGCTTTTTCATCTCCCGTCATGTTCACTTCATTGAGTCTATATATCCCTTTGCCGAGCCTACTAAATTTTTCCCCCAAACCACCAAAACACCCACGGTAATCACCTCTACACCTAGTGTCACCCCTACTCCCTCATTCTCACCGCCACTCATAGCTCCATCGCCGGTTCAGCCCCTAAGCTCGGATTCTTCACCGCGGCAATCCTCGGATATTGGCTCTCCGTCTTTGACTTCTCCTCCTGATGAGCCCTCAACGTCGACACAATCTCCGGAGCTTATTATCTTGGACGTGCCCCAGCCACGTACTCGTGTGAATTCACATCCGATGGTAACTCGTTCTAAGAGCAACGTTGCTAATCGAAATAACCGATCTGCCCTTGTAGCTCAGGTTGAATGTGAACCGGCTAATATCACTCAAGCCTTGAAAGATCCTAGATGGCGTGATGCAATGGACTCTGAGCTACAAGCCTTACAACGCAACAATACGTGGCAGCTTGTTCCCGCAGAACAAGCTAAGAATGTCGTTGGTTGTAGATGGGTATTTCGAATCAAACGCAAGCAAGATGGATCCGTGGAACGTTTTAAAGCGCGACTTGTTGCCAAGGGGTTTCATCAAAGACCGGGCATCGATTATCATGAGACATTCAGTCCGGTTGTCAAACCTACAACCATCCGCACCATATTGAGCATTGCGGTCTCTCGTGGATGGTCTCTTCGACAACTTGATGTCAATAACGCCTTTCTTCAAGGGCGTCTCATGGAGGAGGTATACATGTCTCAACCCCCGGGTTTTACTGATCCAACACATCCTACTCATGTATGTAGACTTCAGCGAGCTATCTATGGCCTCAAACAAGCTCCTCGAGCATGGTATTCGGAACTTCGCACTTTCCTTCTTGCTCGTGGCTTCAGCAACTCGTTGGCGGATACCTCCTTGTTCATCCTCAACACCACCAAGCTACAATTGTATGTGCTGGTGTATGTTGATGATATTGTTGTTACAGGTAATTGCTCATCGCAAGTCCAACATTTCATTGATGTCTTAGCCGCCCGCTTCTCCATCAAGGACTTGGGTGACTTATCATATTTTCTCGGAGTTGAAGCAACGCGGACTTCTCGTGGTCTTCTATTAACTCAAAGGAAGTACATTCAGGATCTTCTCAATCGTTGCCTCATGCATGAAGCAAAGTCAGTTCCTACACCCATGCCGTCATCCTCTCGTTTGACACTTGACACCGGGATTTCACTCTCCAATCCCACGGAGTACCGCTCCATTGTTGGCGCACTACAATATCTATCTCTCACAAGACTGGATGTTAGTTTTGCTGTCAACAAGCTGTCTCAATTCATGCATGCTCCCACGGATGTTCATTGGCAAGCCGTCAAAAGAGTCCTACGCTATCTTGCTGGCACGAAAGAGAGAGGTATCTTCTTATCCGCCAAGAACAACCTCTCCTTACATGCCTTTACCGATGCAGATTGGGCTGGAGATTCACTTGATCTCAAGTCCACTGGGGCGTATCTACTTTTCCTTGGTGCACATCCTATTTCCTGGTCGTCTAAGAAGCAAACGGGACTCTCCCGTTCGTCTACCGAAGCTGAATACCGCTCCATTGCATCCACAGCCGCGGAAGTTCTATGGGTACTCGCTTTACTATCCGAGATTGGGGTCACGTCATCCTCACCACCTACCATCTATTGTGACAACATTGGAGCGACATACCTCAGTGCCAAGCCCGTCTTTCACTCTCGAATGAAGCACTTGGCGCTAGACTATCTCTTTGTCCGTGGCCTAGTCGAGTCGAACACTATTCGGGTCACGCATGTTCGAGCCGCGGATCAACTTGCTGACATTCTCACAAAGCCTCTTCCGAGGCTTCCGTTTCAGCATTTGTGTTCCAAGATTGGACTCACCGAGGGTGCTCCATCTTGAGGGGGCGTGTAAAGGGTACATGTATAGGGGTATATACGTCTTTTTGTAATTACATCCTTTATTGTAATTTAAGTCTAATACTCTTGTACATATAGCCGTTTTGGCTTGATTCATCAATTCAATTCAGATTCGAATTCTTCAGGAGGGATTTCAAACGAAACATATTTCAAAGTTGAAAACAAGGAGCGAAAGACGATTTCAAAGTTGAGAGCAAGGACCGATTTCTAAGTGAGGAAGAAGGAAATTTCGAAGTTGAGAACAAGGAAATTTTTAAATGAAAAAGAAAGAAAGAAATAGAGGATAAGTAATGAAGAAGAGAGCACGCGTCAATCTTCATTGGCGTTTGTGAGTGGATCGGTTTCTAGGGTTTTATTATGTAGTTGAAACACATTAGAGATTAGGTTGTTGAAAGCGAAATTGTTTGTTGATTTCAAATGTGTGAGTCTCAGTGAGTCGCTTAAGTGGAAGAGGGTCATGAGTCTCAGTAAGTCACTTGAGTCAAAGAAGATCCGGAATCTTAGTGAGTCACTTGAGTTCCAAGGGTTGCTTGGGTCACAAAGGGTTAAATGGGTCTTAGTGAGTCGCTTGCGTCACAAAGGGTCATATGGGTCTTAGTGAGTCGCTTGGGTCGCTTCCGTCACAAAGGTTCATATAGGTCTCAACGTGTCAGTAGAAGTGTAATGTATTCTTAATTGGTAATTTGCAGGTGCCGCCAAAGCCGAAGTTTCTCTATGAATTCTAGCACATGGACAAAATGCCAATGATTTCCACCAAGTGTTATCCATTCGAAACAATAAAGAAGTTGAAAGGAATCTTATGATAAGATGAGTGTGATTAATTCAACATGGAGTCATAGTTTAGGCATATATTCCATTATCAACGTGACTCCATCCCGATGAATGTTCAAATTCCTGTCCTATCAAATCTCTAAGTGATTGTACATGACAAAAGCAGATTTGGTTTGTTTTAAACGTTGTTTCCATCCGATACTCTATAGTGGAGAATGCACTAATTACCAAATTGAACTGCAGATCCTATCCCTGAGGATGGAAGTCGAAACAATGCGATAAATTCAAGCTGAAGAATTTCGACCGTGGAAAGGTCATCGTTGTACAAGTGAGTGAAAAGCTTGTAGAGGTGAAGAATTCCACCGACTGGAAGAGGTTGGCACATTGATGATGTTGTGGCAAGTTCTGAATCACAAGACTTCATCAGAAAATTTTATCAGCCATGATATGATTGACATGGTTGATGACTTGGAATTTTGTGAAGGCTCTCCATAGGGGTTTTACACATTCGAGAAGCTTGTGGATACTTGTCATAAGCACGTTAGCGGAGAAACACAGAAAAAATGGCATTATGGAGATTTCATGATCCCACTCATGTTAAATTGTATATATTATTAGAATAACATGAATGTTTTTATACTCTTGGGTTCTTATCATTTTATTTTAATGTTTTAGTTACTTCCATTCGAAATCATCCATATTTTGGGTGCAAACGAATGGTACATTGATATTATGGATGTTGGTCCATCATGTCCAAAGATGTGCAAGAAGCGAGTTAAATCCAATTTGAACCCGAAGTATGTGGAAGCTTTACTTTATGATCTACAGTGTTACGAGGAAATGACCCAGATGTTCAGATATGAATGAAACATCTACCAACAAAATCCAAAGGATATTTGATGGGAGGATATCTGTATGCTCGAACTTCTGATGTGAAAAACAATCCTTAATGAGAAATAGAAGGAGAAAGCGAAGGGGAGTAAGAGGAAGATGAGCAAGGGGAAAACAATAGAGGTTCTGGATGTTCTATCCATATCTAAAACTGATGAAGATGAAAGATTCGAAGAGGTTGAAACTGAAGGAGAAAAACCGGCAACCTCTCAGACCATGGAGAAAAAATTAATGAAGAAAATAAAGAAGTCGGAGAAAAGAATCATCAACGCGATAAGAGACCTTCAATGGGACATCGGGTTTGATTTGCTTAATCCAAAATCAAAGGCGACAAATCCAAGAGATGTCGACAAGGTAGAAAAGACCAAAGGCCGAAAGGCAGCAAAATCGAAGGATGCATAGAAAGATACGAGCATTGTATATGAATCTTACAACACTCTTTGAGATGATGATTATTGTAAATTTGAATTCCGACACCATCTATATCCAGTGTTTAAAGAAGAGCCAAGAGAAAAGCTGGTGGAGTTAGAGACTGAAAATGACTCTCGAGATGACTCATAAAAGGAGCAGCCTAACATTTCAACATTAATTGAAAAAATTACATATGCCACTAATCCTTCAAGTGAACTTTAGTCTATCATTCATCTATTTGAATACATTCCTAACGAGGTTCCTCTAATGGCTGCTCCTGATGCCGGCGTTGATGTTCATGACGAGGTTTCTGCTGAGGATACTCCAGTGGTTCCTATCAAAGAGGGTACTATTGATATTGGTTTAAGGAAACTCTAGCAATCTTAGTCGAAGAAGTTGATGCAGATATTCCTATCTAAGTTCTACCACATAAGTAACATTGAGTCACAAAGGTCATGTGACACCCCCATCTCGGAACAACCTCGGGACTAGGAGTGTCCACCATTGATCATCTCATTTTTATACGTATTTCTCGCATAATTTAAGAGATGTTTATGATATAGATACAATGACTACGTATGATTTTGTTTCCGTTTTACTCGTTTTTGTGTTTTCGTGTCTTTAGACGTACACGAGACAAAGTACTAACATCGAGGATCATCACGAAACAAACGGGACGAGAATCGGCGAGGAGGAACACAGCCCACGCGGGGCATTCACCAAGCCCGCGTGGGGCTTGACCCCCAGAAACTTCCGCACGAGTCGGGTAAGTCCTCAGCATACACAGGTCTTCAAGACAAATCAGCCCGCGTGGGGCACTCCTTAGCCCGCGCGGGGGGCCTTGTTTCCAGCGAACACAGCACGCCGCACCCACACGGGGCACACACTCAGCCCGCACGGGTCGCATCTGTCACCTGCAAAAACCAGAAAAGTAAATATGTCTAAACAAGAAAAGGAACTCGTTAGTTACTTATAAAAAAGGAAAAAGACGTTAGAGAAGAGGAATAAGAGATACTTTGCCGGAGAAAGGAATGGAAACGTTGCCCAACTTAATCAAGAATGGAAACACAAGAAAACGCTAAAACGGTGGCTGCTGCGACAAAGAGGAAGAAGTGAACGGCCAAAAAGAAAAACTAGGAGAAAAAGGAAAGAAAAGAAGAAGGAAAGACAAGGAGGAAAGCTAGGGTTCGTGGACAGGAGTTAGAGAGGAAAAAACACAGCCGTTGAGAGGGAGTTGAAGAGAGAGAGTAGAGAGAGAATCGGAGAAGAAAAAGACTCTTACGGAGGAGACATTCAAGGGGCATTAGAGATCAATTCAAGACTTCAATTTCGTTTGGTTTTTTATGTTCTTTAGACTTTCTACTTCGATTATGTTGTTTGCTTTTGAACGCATGAGCGAGTAGTTTTTTGTTCTAGGAGAAGGGATTAGCCCATGGCTATCTCGGAACCACCTTGATTTATCTTTGAATGCAATTTCCTATTTTTGTTTATCTATTCTTTGTCTGAGAACTTGAATGACTTGTATTTATGAAGGCCAAGTAGATATATGTGTTAAGGATTAGGAGAAGGACCGAAAGGAGAACTCTAGTCCTAGAAGATCAGGTTTAGAACAACCGAGGTTAGGCCATGAAAGTAGGGTAGCAGCGGTTGAGGGTGAAACGGATGAATCATAGAACTTATGGGTTTAGCCTAAGGTTTCAGCCACGAAAGTAGGGGATAACTTGACTAGATCAGGTGTCTATGCCTTGAGAGAGGGTAGATATCCTATTAGGATCGTCTGCCTTAGATGACTTAATTGGGATTGCATGATTAGATAGGTTGATTGTTGGTTTCGGTAGTCTTGTTGTGAAACCGGATTCCTAGAACGTTTGTCTCACTGTTAAGAACTCGTAGTTTATTTGTTTTTAGTATTTCAATATTAAAACCCAATATTCGTTTGTTTGAAAGTTTGATTCATAGTTTGAATTTAGTTTGTGTTGCGTAGTCCCTGTGGGATCGACACCTAAAGTACTATACACGTGCCGTGCACTTGCAGGTAGTTTAGGTTATTTGTTTAACTGTGATACGTATCAAGGTTTTGGCGCCGTTGCCGGGGACTATTGTCAACACGTCTTAGATTCGAGCCTAGAGTCATTCTTGTTTTATTTTTCTTTTTGTTTTCTTTTCTTTTGTTTCTTTCTACCTAATTCCGTTCGTTTGTCCTTTGTTGGTTTATGACCAAATCTCAAGGTGCTTCCAGTCTATTCCAAATCCATCCCGAGATCGTGCGCACTTGTAGACAACTGAGAAAGGGCAAGGAAGAAGGTAACACAGAGCTGTCAAATCAACGAGATATGGATAATCAGAATAATTTGGGGAATATGCAGCAACATCAACTTGCACCGCGAGAACCACATGCTCCTCCCCCACGTCGCCTCAAAGATTACGTGGTGTCGAATATGAACAACGTGCAAATAGCCATAAGGATGCCTGCTGTTGCTAGGGAACAGTTTGAGATTAAACCGACAATGATCAACATGCTTTATCAGAAGCAATTCATGGGTGAAAATCACGAGGATCCATATCAGCACCTCAGAGACTTCCTAGAGCTTTTCGGTACATTCAAGATACACGGAGTCTCGGAGGACGCGATCTTACTGCGTCTCTTCCCTTTCTCAATTGGGGGACGAGCGAAAACTTGGCTGCAATCGCTCCCCACTGGTTCAATCACGACTTGGGACCAGCTCTGCACATTGTTCCTCTCACGATTCTTTCCTCCGAGCAAGACGATTCAGATGAGGGGGAAATCACAACGTTTATATGCAGAGAGGGAGAAACATTGTTTGAAGCGTGGGCAGATTCAAGGATCTTCTAAAGATGTGACCACACCATGGTCTCGAAGAGTGGTATGTTATCCAAACTTTTTACTACGGAATCGCAGATGAACACCGGACGACGTTGGATAACGCTGCTAGAGGATCGTTTATGCTTCTGAGTGTGGAGGAGGCATACGAGCTGATTGATAACCTCGCCATGAACCACACCATGTGGTCCACACCGAAAGGTATGCTTAACAGAACTCGAGATTTATGTGAGCTGAATCAGGGAAAAGCAACGGGTAATACAGTAAACGCCATGTACTGCGTGAATTACGGAGATACAGAACACATGGCTTATCAATGCACGCTGCAAGAGAACATGGAATACATGAATTATGCCCCGCATCAAGGAAACACGCACTTCGGGAATACCTACAAACCGAATCGGAGAAATCACCCGAACTTGTTATACCGAACGACTCAACCAATGAAATATTCGGGATTTCAACAACCACAACAGCCGTACCAGCAAAATAATCAGCAATTTCAGAATGCTCAACAAGTTCCGCAAGCTCCTCAACCTCCTCAAGCCCCTTCGTCAAACCTTGAGGTGGTAATGCTCGAATTTATCAAGGAACAAAGGCAGCAACAATCGACTTAAGCCAAATTCAATGCGGATGTGGGGACAGCGATCAACGAGGCCAAAAATCAGATGGAATCCTTGATCAACCATGTGATGAGTTTAGAGAACTCCGTAGCACAACAGGCTGCCTCATCCTCTCGGAATCTCGGACAACTTTCCGGTAAATCCGAATTAAACCCGAGAGAGTATGTTAACGCTATTTCCATGTGCAGCACTGATATGATTGAGAATTCACCCTCGAAAGAGCGAGAGCAAGCTGCTGGTACATCTATGAAAAGAGTTAAAGGTACGATTGCGATTATGGAAGGAGTTGAACCAGATTTAGACAAACCATGTGTTGCTCCACCGGCGTAAAAACCTCCTATATCGTTTCCTCAACGGTTAGTGAGCAGCAAGAGCGAAGAGAAAGTGGGCAGATTTGTAGAGGGTCTCAAGAAGCTTGACATCAACATCCCATTCGTGGAAGCCCTCCAAAAGATGCCTAATCATGCCAAACTCATCAAATAGGTTCTTTCCAAAGAGAAGCATATCGAAGAGAACGAGATGGTAGCACTCACCGAGGAATGCTGCGCTATCATTCAAAACAAGCTGCCACCAAAATTGAAGGACCCCAGAAGCTTCTCCATTCCATGCACAATAGGTAATATTGACATTGACAATGCCTTGTGTGATTTAGGGGCAAGCGTGAGCATCATGCCACACTCGGTTTTCAAGCGGATGGACTTCGGGAATCTCAAACCTACAAAGATGTGTCTACGCCTCGCGGATCATTCGGTAAGATATCCGGTGGAAATTGTTGAAAATGTTCCCACCAAGGTAGGTAATCTTTGTATTCCCACTGATTTTGTTGTACTTGAAATAAAGGAAGATGCTAGGATACCTATTATTCTTGGTAGACCGTTCTTAGCTACTGCAAGTGCCATGATAGACGTACAACAAGGAAAGCTTTCCTTACGTGTTGGAGATGAGACGATAGAATTCAACTTGTCCAGCCCCATGAACGGACCCTCATTCAAGGAATCTTGCTTTACAGTCAACTCGCTGGACGAGTTAGCGAAAAACACACATGATCAAGTAAGTGTTTCTGATCCTCTTGTACAATATTTAACACGAGTTTGCGAAGATGCAGGATTTACGGACGAAGGAGCCAAGCTGCACACGAAATTCATGAGTGCTATTGCAGCACTAGGAGACGCCCCACGTGAGGAGATACCACATGAAATGCACGCTGGTTTCGCAGTGGAGAAGACGTCCAAACTTGAGCCCGAGCCTCCTCCGTCTTCTTTTTGGTATGAGTACGTTAAACGATAAAATATATCCTGCTATTATGAATGCTAACTTGAGTGCAGATGAGATGAGAAAACAACCCACTCGCATAAAGAAGCGTAAGAGAGTCAGCTCTTCAATATGTACGCACAAAACTTATACGGAAGACAGCCACGAACCTTCCAACAAAACTCAAAGGAGGCTGAACCCGCACTTGCAAGAGGTAATGGAAAAAGACGTCATAAAAATTTTCGGTGTAGATACCATTTATCCAACCTCGGGCAGCAAACAAGTGAATCTCGTGCATGATGTGCCAAAGAAAGATGCAGGGACTAAGGGATGTGACGACAAAAAGATCCTACTTCATGACTTCCAACTAGGTGATTTAGTTCTACTCTTCAATTCTCGTCCTAAGCTTTTCTCGGGCAACCTACGGTCTTGTTGGTCTGGTCCTTTTTAGGTACGAGAAGTCTTCACACATGGAGAAGTGGAACTATGGAGCGATTCGAGCGGAACATTCAAAGCTAATGGACAACGACTAAATCTCTACCAAGCCGCTCAACCGAGTGAAAGTGGAAACTCCATTTCCCTTTCCGATCCACCCGTCGTGCACACATGAGGAATGGAGACGTCGAAGCTTAAAGACGTTAAATAAGCACTTTTTGGGAGGTAACCCAAGTGTTTGTTTTCTATTTTTCTTAGTTTTTTTTTTATTTTAAGACTCGGTTAATTAAAAAACAAAAAAAAAATGAAAAAAAATACCATCACAAACGTGACTTTACTTCTCTTACCCTCCATCGGAGCTTCACGTCAAGGATGTCGTTCAATTCAAGTCTGGGAGAGCAGCTCACGTCTGTCAGGTGATTTCGTTTCATTTTCTTTTATTTTCTCTTTGATTTTGTAGTTTTTAGTTTGTTTTTTCTTTCATGAGTCAGAGTCGTCCTAGGCACTTGTCCGGTGCCACGTTTTGAGATGAACCCTGAACCTAGGAAACTTAAGAAGTTGGCCTTTTCCATGAGACTTCGCATGTTTGAGCTAGGTTTTTTCTACGCGTTAGAGCTTATTAGTCGGATGAAAAACAATAGATTGTAATTCTTTGGGAATCCTAGTGTTGTTTGTGGGAGGTTTAGACGAGGTTGCTAGGCTAGTTTATCGTTATTCTCTCTATCCAGATGGTAATACTTCGTATAGACAATGATTTACTTCTTTTTGATGAGGATTATTAGATCGTATGAAATCGAGCTCATTTTGCAGATTAAGAGCGCACACTAACACTCTGTTGTCGATAGAAATAATGCCTAAAAGCATGATCTAAAATCGATATGAGTGCATCGACCTTGATACTCTTTCGATGGTTCGGGTCTAAGTGGTGGGTTGGCGATCATCTTTCTACGTCCTAAGGGCATGGCACAATAAAAACGTCGCCTACTCCGCTGCACTCTTGAACGAGATGTAGGAGTATACCGTCATCGGTAGTCTAGGTTTAAGTAGAGGCTGGATCCCTTCATATCCGACGTCCTAGAAGCCTTACGTGTCTGCATAACATAAAAAAGAAGAAGAGAAAAAGAAGACATAAAAAGAAAAAAAAAGAAAGAAGAAAAAGAAAAAGAAAGAACAAAGAAAGAAGGAAGCTCGGAAAGAAACAAGTATCCTCGATTGTTCTAGGTTTAGCAATTGTCAGAAGTCTTAATTGGTGGAGAGAGTTACGGTGGTTTGTTTAGTTTGCCTTCGATTTACTTTCTCGTTGGTAGCCGTGGTGAATCTAGGATGAAGACTGAAAATTTAATTAGGCCGAATTTGCTCTCGACTTGCTAGTTGATAGGTTAGGTTCGCTTTAGCGGTATTTCTAGCAGAAAGGGGAATTCTCGGATTTTGTATACCCCACGTGTTCCATGTTTACGTTTTCTTAGGGACAAGCAAACATTCAAGTCTGGGGGATTTTGAGCATCTCGTTTTTATACGTATTTCTCGCATGATTTCAGAGATGTTTATGATATAGATACGATGATTACGTATGATTTTGTATCTGTTTTACTCGTTTTCGTGTTTTCGTGTCTTTACAAGTTTTAATGCAAATTCGGTTCGTTTTGGAGCTAAAAGACATACACGAGAAAAAGTACTAACATCAAGGATCATCACGGAACAAACGGGACGAGAATGGGCGAGGAATAACACAACCCACGAGGGGCATTCACCTAGCCCGCACGGGGCTTGACCCCCAGCAACTTTAGCACGAGTCGGGGAAGTCCTCAGCACGCACGAGTCTTCAAGACAAGCTTCAGCCCCGCGCGGGGCACTACCTAGCCCGCGCGAGGGGCCTTTGGTTCAACATTTGGTCCAGCATAATGAGCACGGATCGGGCAAGCCATCAGCATGCACGGGCTTCACTATGAGCATCAGCCCGCATGGGGCACTCCTTAGCTCATGCAAGAGGGCCTTGTTTCCAGCGAACACAGCACGCCGGACCCGCGCGGGGCACACACTCAGCCCGCGTGGGTCGCGTCTGTCAGCTGCAAAAACCAGAAAAGTAAATTTGTCTAAACACGAAAAGGAACTCGTTAGGTACTTATACAAAAAGGAAATAACATTAGAGAAGAGGAATAAGAGATATTCTGCTGGAGAAGGGAATGGCAACATTGCCCAACTTAATCAAGAATGGAAAACACATGAAAAAGGTAAAACGGTGGCTGCTGCGACAAAGAGGAAGAAGTGAATGGCCAAAAGGAAAAACCAGGAGAAAAAGGAATGAAAAGAAGAAGGAAAGGCAAGGAGGAGAGCTAGGGTTCATGGACAGAAGTTAGAGAGGAAAAAACACAACCGTTGAGAGGGAGTTGAAGAGAGAGAGAGAGTAGAGAGAGAATCGGAGAAGAAAGAGACTCTTGCGGAGGAGACATTCAAGGGGCATTGGAGATCAATTCAAGATTTCGGTTTCGTTTGGTTTTTATGTTCTTTAGACTTTCTACTTCGATTATGTTATTTGCTTTTGAACGCATGAGCGAGTAGTTGTTTTGTTCTAGAAGAAGGGATTAGCCAATGGCTATCCCGGAACCACCTTGATTTATCTTTGAATGCAATTTCCTGTTTTTATTTATCTATTCTTTGTCTGAGAACTTGAATGACTTGTATTTACGAAGGCCAAGTAGATGCATGTGTTAGGGATTAGGAGAAGGACCGAAAGGAGAATTCTAGTCCTAGAAGATGAGGTTTAGAACATCAAGGTTAGGCCACGAAAGTAGGGTAGGAGCGGTTGAGGGTGAAACAGATGAATCATAGAACTTATGGGTTTAGCTTACGGTGTTAGCCACGAAATTCGGGGATAACTTGACTAGATCACGTGTCTATGCCTTGAGAGAGGGTAGATATCATATTAGGATCGTCTGCCTTAGACGACTTAATCGGGATTGCATGATTAGATATGTTGATTATTGGTTTCGGTAGTCTTGTGGTAAAACCGGATTACTAGAACGTTTGTCTCACTGTTAAGAACTCGTAGTTTATTTGTTTTTAGTATTTCAATCTTAAAACCCAATATTCGTTTGTTTGCAAGTTTGATTCATAGTTTGAATTTAGTTTGTATTGCGTAGTCCTGTGGGATCGACACCTAAAGTACTACACACGTGCCATGCACTTGCGGATAGTTTAGGTTATTTGTTTAATTGTGATACACATCAACCATCACCTCAGAGAGGTGGCTACATGTGTCATCACTCAAACACAATTATAGAATAAAACAAGTAAATTTTTTTAAAATTTAAAATGGTTCGAATCATATAGCGAAAGAAAACAATTAAAGTCATAATCAAAATACGAAATGTATAATAAAGTTCGCCAAGATTATGTTCATATGATATGTTATGGGTTCCATCACTACTCAATCTAATTGATTATGTTCCTTTCTGTAACCTGTCCATCCACGACAACCCACAAAAAGGTGAGTACAAATACTTACTCATTGAGATCAATACGTGCACACATTATGTGCACGTATTCTCTCACTCTTGAATGTGTAACATAAAATAAACATTCATCAAATTATAGACACATAAATAACTCTAACTAACCCGATTGAGTATCCCAAGTTTAAGACTAGTACCACACCGGATCATAACTCCTAGAGTCCACAAAACTCTAGCTCAGATATAAGCTTGCAAATTCCAGAGGACCCTAGCACACTGAAGATCTCGCAAGATCGCAACGTACTCCAGCCATCCGTACAATACAACACTCTATTGCTCGAAAGGTTATCATAACCCCAACACAGTAAAATGTTGGTAGATCCTCTGATCTCACTAACTATAATGCTCCATTGCTCGAAAGGTTACCACAACCCCAATACGTTACGTTGCTAACAGATCCATTGATCTGACTAACTACAACGCTCCGTCGCTTGAAAGATTACTGTAACCCCAACATAATACGATGTTTGCCTTGATCCAAGTATCATAATACTAACATCTTCGACCTAATATCCCTTGCGTGATAAATCATAACAATACGCTCGCACACGCCTTCTTTCGAAGGTTCGAGCGTGAAATCAATCATTTTAGCACACTAGACAAGATGTTCACTCGACTTTAACACCAAACCCAAATATCGATATTTTTGGACCCCAACACTTAGCCGAGCATAAATTCTCTAGATCGTCTCTAATCACTTAAACAACTCATATACATGTCATCAATTTTCACACGAAAATTCTAAATTTAATCCAATCTTCATTTGTAACGTCACAATTTTCCCATTATGATCCTAGAAATATTTTTGTGATAATGTTTCGTTTTGAATATTGAAAATTTTCCAAAGATCAACAAAAAAACCAAAATTGAGATGGGGAAAGATCATCACCTTAATTTTCCACGATGACGTGACGATTCATGGGGATATTACCAACAACAACACGAATCGATTTTCCTATTACATATCCATTCAATTAATCAATATCCAAAATATATATCTTCTTCTTCTCGATTGTGAGGTTGCATTAGTCCCTAGAGTTCGACCCTGGTATTACACCGATCTATATTCTTTGAGTAAATGGGTATCAAGCATTTTATTTGCTTGATAATTTGTGTATCATTGATCATTTTTTTGAATCTCATCCTTTGACACACATATTTTTCATCACTTATAATTATCAGACCATCTTCCATTATCTGGTGAAACTTGTACCTTGGCACCTACTGATTATGTTGAATTTTCTACAATCCATCATCAGACAGTCGTGTTACTTAATTTCTATTTGGTAGATCTACACATTTCATTGCTTACAATTCCATTTTCTCTAACTTAGTCTGCACTACATCTTGTCTCAAAGCACTTATATGACTAATCAAATCACTGAACTCTTGCATAGTCATATCTCAACCCTCTTTTGGTTCATTGTAACTGCAACGAAATTTGTTTTTTTTTTCAGATGGTATACGATGTCTATCTCGTAGTATGCAACAAACTCAATCCACCTTCTTTGACACGAATTTATCTCAGGCTATGTGAATATGTACTCCAAACATTTGTAGTCTAAACAAATCTATACCTTATTTCTGTAAGGTATGTCATCCAATTCTTTAACACGGGGATTGTATATGCATTTTCCAAATCATGAAGCATGTAATTCTATTCATAATTACACAATGACTAGAAAAGTGAGCAATCACATAATCTTCTTGTATAAGCATCCTACTATCATCTTATATGCATCTATATACACTATGTATATATCAAAACCAAAATCTTGATTATGGAACAACTTAAACTAAAATCTAGTTTAGCTTCTCCTTTATGACCATGTATACTTCATCCATTTAGAACGTTGTGAGAGTATACTCTCGAGAGTATGCACTCAAAACATAATTGTTGAATCTCCAAAGTTAGTAGTTGATTTGCCATTGATGGTTTTATGAAACTATGTGGAACACCTGTATCGAAAAACATATGAGTAGGTATGCCTCCCATGTTTCTCAATCCGACGATAGACCGAGCTTTTGGTTCTCAGTCTCGCGCATATTTTTGATATTCTCTCAAGGAGTATACCCTCGATTGCTTGGACCTACACGCCCTTAGCTCTATTTTTCTTATATATAGCTCATTGTCTTACTTGTTAAGCATACTTATGAATTTGATCTTCAAAATTGTCACATCATAAGCATCCTACTCTTTTGTATATCCTTAGCATTGTATGACATGTTCACATCATAAGCTACTCTTTTGTATATCCTTAGCATTGCAAAAAGATGTCAAAAAATGTACCATATTCTCGATTAGAATTTACCATTAAGAACACAAAGAAAAATTGATGGATCCTTCTCCTTCTTCTTCACCTTCTTCTCCTTCTTCTTCTCCTTCTCCTTCTTCTCCTTCTCCTCCTCCTCCTCCTCCTCCTTCTCCTTCTCCTTCTCATTCTCCTTCTCCTTCTACTTCTCCTCCTCCTCCTTCTCCTCCTCCTCCTTCTCCATCTTCTCCTTCTCCTTCTCCTCCTTCTCCTTCAACTCCTCCTTCTCCTTCAACTCCTCCTCCTCCTCCTCCTTCTTCTTCTTCCTCTTCTTCCTCTCTTCGCTTTTCCTTCTCTTCTCTCGGTCATGTGGCTGCTTTCTTTCTTTTGTTACACTTATAATTAACCTAATTTTAGGTTAATTAAAAGTTACAATTGGGCCTAGTGTTGGGCCTCACAGTTCTCCCTCGCTGCTACAGAATTCGTCCTGGAAATCAATGCATCCAGTTCCTATAACGATGTTTGCATTCAGTGCATAGAAGAACCATATATTACACATTATCAAAAAAATCTGAATACTCATGCATAATCTTCTCCTCTAAGTCATATATCGTTCCTTCAACCTATAATGTTCCCACATGACTTACCACGAACGTTGCATAAAACGTGTGTGCAATCCCAAATAAAATGATAATAACAATAATGGTCACAAAGGTCACAATAACAATAACAATAATACTAACAATAATAATAACAATCTAACGATTAAAATCTACAACAATAATAATATCAATAACAATTAAAAAGGTTAATCAAGTTCGAAGGAATGAATAAGGAAACAACAACAACAACAACAACATCAACAGCAACAACAACAGCAACACAGCAACAGCAGCAACAACAACAAAAACAACAACATCAACAACAACAGCAGCAACAACAACAACAGCAACAGCAGCAGCAGCAGCAACAACAACAATAACAATAACAACAACAAATCCAAAATAATAATAATAATGCCAATAATGATTAGAAAGGTTCATCCAATTCAAGGGAAAGAATACCGAAACACATGTTTCATAACATACAAATAATTACTTGAAATAAAATATTGTTATTGGTAGACCCTGTCGGGGGGGAGAAACCAAAGCACATTGCTCTATTGGATACCAGTTTGAATGTGAGGAAACATCCCTCATTTTATCCATTTTCATGACAAAATGTTATCCAATCTCCTTTAATGCTAGTGCCACCACGACTCAAAGGCCTTAAATCTAACAACCACGACCTTCCTTGATTGTTCATCAGCATTATCTTATATCTTCTATTGATCAAACCGTTCGACCTTGTAAACTCTAAATAGGTTTTACATAATCATCCAAGTTACATCAGTAAACATCAGTAACAAAAGCTCAATCACCACAAGCAACGTGAAGAACAAGATGTTTTCACTATCAAGATTTGTAGGCCGATTGAAGATGGCCATATTATATTTTTTAGACACGGTCATTGGAGAAAAGAATAAATTTGATGGCCCCATTGACATATTCTTGGTGCGAATTATCAATGATATAGAAGCTTGCACCAACTTTCCATTGGGAAGGTTCACGTTTTCTAAGGTTCTTCGTGAGATAAAGCACATGCTTCACAATTTTCTAGGAAAAGTGAAGAAAACGTGGACACTTTCTGGGTTTATTTTTCCCTTGGAGGTCAGTGTGAATTTTGTTAAATTTAATTAATTTTATTCCTTTTATTAATTAATAATTTATGTCTAAATTTGTTAATAGATTCTTATGTATGAGAGTGTTCCTAGAGACGTTCCTCAAACCCAGAGAGAATGCTAAATTTTCTGAATATCACAGTCACACGTTTTACAAAATTCTTGTACACGATGTAACACAATCACACGTTTTTACCATACCTTATACACATTGTACAACATATTGTACGCGTTGCACCACAGTCACACGTTATACCATACCTTTTCTACGTTGTACCGCACCTTGTAAACACTGTACCATACACTAACAATTCTTCTTCTTTTTTACTTTCAGGATATGAACAATATTATCATCCCCAATGAAATCGAGGTCATGTACACCATTGATCTCGAGCCAGAAGAAGCTAATCTAATTATAGATAACTGGATGTCTAAGATATGTAGAGGTGTTCCTATTGGTTTTTCAAAACCTCTATGAGGAGAAAATGGCACTGAGAAACATTGAAGACATTCCAAGTGTAGATGAATCCCCACAATCAAGGAGGACATTATGTGAAACACCTCGATCCTTGGCCTTACCTCCAATCCTTTCTTCACAAAAATTAACTCCACAATCCAAGATGCCCGACAAACTTCTGCCCCACAATCCAAGATGCCCCAACAAAATCCCTTGATATCCAAAGATGACCTATTTGAAGCTGTGTACGTAAGGAGTGATGCAAAAAATTCAATTAACGTTTGAATGTCTAAATACCTTTGAAGGATGTATCAATACTTTTGAAAAATGTTTCGACAAATTTGAAGAATGCCAGAAGAAAAATGAAGATTGAATAATAAAGAATGTCCAAACAAAGGTACACATTGATTTAAATCTTTATGATTAAGCTCAAGGAGGAGGAGGAGGAGGAGGAGGAGAGAGAGAGAAATGTAAAGCTTAAGCATGCTCCAACAAAGGCACGTGACCACCGAACTTGATTAAATATAATGCGAAGATCTAAACTCGTATTATAAAGTTCCTCATTGAAAAAGTTGGTGGTGGGAATCAGAATCGGGGGAAACTCGGAATTGGGAGTTTCTTGAAATTCTGATGACCCATAAGAAAGAGATTTTTACGAGGTATGTACCATTTAATTTTCTTCCTCTTATTGATTTCTTCTCCTCCTCTTTTTACTTTTCACGAAAGTTGTATAACGTGCGGTAAATTGTGCTTATACAACCTGGTACAACGTGCTTGTACAACGTGATACAATATCTGTGGTACAACGTTCATGGTATAATGTTCGTGGTACAACAATGTTGTGGTACAACGTTCGTGGTGCAATGTGTGGATGCAATGTTCGTGGTACAACATGTGTGGTGCAATGTTTGTGGTATAACATGTGCGGTACAATATACGTGGTACAAAATTCGTGGTACAATGTCTGTGATACAATGTTCCTGGTACAACGTCTGTGGTACAACGACCATGGTACAACGTTTGTGGTACAATGTTTGTGATACAACCTTCATGGTATAACGTTTGTGGTACAACGTTTGTGGTGTATTGTTGCTCCAAGAGTATCCTCGCAACTTTAGAAAAATGTGGGTCGACTTAGATGTGTTGTATTTTGTCATGAACACCCAAAGCCTTATAAAAAAGAAACAATTGATTGGATTGGTGAGAAGGTGGTGTTGGATGCCGAGGAGCTCCTTCTATTCGATACAGTGAGGAAAAGCTACAAAAGGACAGATGGACGCAAATATAGAGCCATATGTACGCCGTAATCCTCAGATGCTCATAAAATGTAGTAGGCCACGGTTTGCCCAACTGAAGGGTAACTGTGGAAATACCAGCATAAGAAAATGTCTTTCAAAATGTATTGCGTGGATAAGTTTTGTAATTTTAGTTTTTATATTACATATTATATTTTAATTTATGAGTTTACTAATATGTTTTGATTTGTTATAAGTAAAAAGATTTTGGACCATTACGCATAAAATTTATAGAATATGAGTGTTCTGGCTGCCCTTAGACGAACTATGTGACCAAAATGTCACCCACCTTTGCATCTGTCTTGTTTGCGACTTATTTCAAACTAGCAAGCTCGTTTGAATTTTGGTAATATTGTTACAATATCAATTGGTTATTTTATTCCTTTTTTATATATTTGTTATTTTATTTTAAACTTTTTCAATTATTAAATAAATCTTCATAATTTTTTTATTATGTATTTGTTATTTTATTTCGAACATGTGTGGTACAATGTTCGAAGCAAAATGTCCTTGGTATAACATTCGTGGTACATTGTCTGTGGTATAGCGTTCGCGGTACAACGTCCGTGTTACGACGTTCGTGATAAAACATTCGTGTTATAACGTTCGTGGTACAACATTTGTAGTACAACGTTTGTGAATTTTAAAATTGAGTTTGAAATTTAAATTCAAGTTTAAATGTTAGAAAAGGAAAATAAGGAAAATGATAAATCTGAATTCTGTCAAATCAATGATCCCAAAAGAGGAAAAAACAAATCTGATATGTTAAAGAATGGTTCCCAAAAATGATAAAAACAAATATGTATCTCAAAAGATGTGAGCATAATTTATTTTCTCAATATTCAATTATTTAAATAAAATAAAATTAATTTTGATAAAGTCGAGTGTTACTATGGTTGAATTTCAAAAATTTAGGTTAAACTTGTTAAATTCGTCTTTATCATGACTTGTTCATTATAATACATGTTTAGTTTACTAAAAATAACACATTATAATTGTTTTCAACAACAAAACATATATTATGTGATGAAACATGTTACTTGTACATAAATCTCATACTATGTCATGTGTGTTTTAGTTTATGGTTGATGATTAGGAATAATAACAATCGAATTATAAAATCTTATTTGATAACACATTAGTTAACTAATAACAAAGGTTCAAACCAAAATCCAAAGGTACAACTAGGCTACAACTCGGTTTTTATAAAACATGATTCTGTATTTTAAGAAATTAAATCTTGATTGAACATCCTTACGGTCATATTTATCATTTTGAAAAATTTATGAACGTTTTTTAATCCCATAAGTATAATTTAAAGGTGTTTTAACATGAGCACAATACACATTATACGCATACATTGTATACGTTGTACACACGCGTTGAACTCACGTTGTACGAACGTTGTACACAACGTGGTTTTAGAACGTTTGTATTAGTTTTTGGCACGAATGTTGTAGACAACATGGTTTTACAACTTCTGTGCTAGTTTTTAGCTGGAACATTATACACAACATTGTTCTACAATGTTCGTGCTAGTTTTTAAGACAAATGTTGTACACAACGTGGTTGTACAACGTTCGTGCTAATTTTTAGGATGAACGTTGTACACAATGTGGTTGTACAATGTTCGTGCTAGTTTTTACCATGAACGTGGTACACAATGTTGTTGAACAATGTTCGTGCTAGTTTTTAGGATGTGGACAATACTTATAAAATACAATATTTGAACGTTAACAATACTTATGAAATACAAACTTGAAAACTAACAATACTTTTACAAATACAATTTTTGAACGTTAACAATATTTGGCGTTGTGTGGTACAACGTGTGTGGCACAATGTGTATGATACAACGTGTGTTGTATAACGTGTGTGATAAAACTGTGTGACACAACGTGTGTGGTACAACATGTGTGGTACAGTTGTGTCGTACAACGTGTGTGTTACAATGTGTGTGGTATAATATTTATGGTAAAACTGTGTGGTACAATATTGTAGGTACAACATGTGAGGCACAATATCTGTAGTACAACGAGTGTGGCACAACGTGTGTGGAACTACTTTGTACCACACATGTTGTGTGGTACAATATTCATGCTAGTACAACATCTTATCACGAACGTTGTACCACACATATTGTATCACACACGTTGTGTGGTACAATGTTGTGTCACAAATGTTGTACCATATACTTTATGCCACACGTGTTGTATCACACACGCCCTAGTAAGAAGAGGTTTTTGCGAGGATCGAACATGCATTACCTCTGTTTAGAAGCGAAAATTACACCTAGAAAAAGAGGTTTTTGCGTAGGAGGAGAAATAGAAATCAAATGGTTTTTTTCGTAAAATCTGGTATGTAAAAAGAAAAACGGCTACATAATCATTAAAGTCATTTGAGATTATCCCTTTGGGGTTTGGGAGAGAAAAAAAAAGATTGATGGTTGTGAAGGAATAAATTGCCAATGGTCAACAAATTTCCAAATAAAATTATCTAACGATCCTAAGGCCAAATTATTGCCACGTTATTATAAATACTATTCATATAGCCTTCTTTTTTTGTTAGAGATAAGACATGTATGTATAGTGTTAAATTAAGTGCAAATGTATGTGTTTAACTCCATAAAATATGTATGTGTGTGCATACATATATATACACATGTATATATTCAAGTATATATACATATACATATCAATGTATATATGTATTTGCATTATATATATACACTAGATAGCATTCGCCCTTCGCGAAAAGAGTTTTTAAATATTAAAATACATTTGATAAAGGTTTATTTATTTATAAGTGATGGTTAATGAATAATTAAGTATCAAAATGAGAGTTGATGTATTTTCGTCCAAGTCTATATATTTTTTTCCATACAAATTGAATTATAAGTCGAATTAAATCCTTGAATATGTTTTCTGCTATAACTTGAACTGTTGAAATTATTTTAGATTTAATTTCATTTGTATTATGATGCATATATCGGACTCGAAACGAACCAAAGGAGGATCACACGAATGAGGAGCTACCGCAAGGAAACGAGCAGGGAATTTGCGTAACAAGGCAACATAGATTGTGATGGAGGTATGTGAGACTCTTAACCGGAAGGAGGATTTAATCCCAACCCAAACGAACGCCACATCGGTCTTTACATTGAAATGAGCCTCAATCTACCCACCTAAGAACTGACGGGCTCGATTGATACATGTAAGAAAAATAGAAAGGTAAAGATCTTTCTTTATTCTTTATAACGACCAAGAAATCCTCACCAATGGCTAGGAAATATTCCAAGCCGATCTTATCCCACTGGATTAACTTCTTTCCCACTCCGAAGATTTACAACGACCACAAAATCATTCCAACAGCTAGTAGATCAATATGTTATCTAGCATTTATGCATTTTTCTTATTGTATCATGGAGCCTCTCCTATATAAAAGACTTAATTTCATTTGTGAGAGATATTGACAAATTGAAGAAAATAAAATCTTTTCATATTCTTGAACAATGTAAAAAACACACGACTTCAAATTGTTCAGAGAACAATTGAAGCCATTATCCGACTGTATCAAGAGGCTTCCACACCTCTTGTGGTGTTTGTCACTGCATTCCAAACACCTTGACTTCAACCATCAACCTCCATCCTCCACTTTTGCCGGACAAGTCTTGAAGAGAGCCTTTAGGCCAGTCCAGAGATCCTCCACCATCTTCCACCGTTAACGGACAACTTCTTGAAGAGTGCCCTTAGTCCAGTCAAGAAATCAATCTTGACAACCCGAATCCTACTCAAGCAATCGAGGTTAACGGATTCTCTGTACGCGTCCTGATTTCCCACCCCGAGACGTGTATCATTTTGGTCCCAGTGTCCATTTCAAGGATCAAAGGTACGTTTCTATCCCTTTGAAATTCGTTGTATTGTACTAATACTTTCTTTGTTTTGCTTCTTATTAGAAAAAGAATATAGAAAAAAAAAGATGGCCGAACAAAGAGAGAATTCTATACGCAATAACCAACTCGACGGGATCATGCAAATGCTTCAACAAATGATGCCAAGAATGAATCGCCTTGAACAAGAACAGAGGCAACTCGTACGTGACGCACTATCCATTCATGAAAACCGTGTTAATGAAGTAGAACAATCAGATCCTCAACATAGACGACAAGAACGTAAAGCACCACCACAACATAATCTTGAGGAGGAGGACAAAGATTTGCCAAGACGACCAAGGCGATGCCATATCATCCGCGAGGATGAAGATTCGGACGAGGAGCCACCTCGAGGACAACGACATGAACCAAACGACAACAATTTAATGTTAAAACCACCTAATTTTTCTATATGTATTGACCCGAAAGCCTATCTCGATTCGGAGAGGTGGATGGACAATATTTTTTATTGGTACATTTATACGGAACACATCTAAGTCGACCCACATTTTTCTAAAGTTGCGAGTTAACTCATAGACGATGCACTCAATTGGTGGAATCGAGAGGTAAGCACTCGACAACGTACAAGACTTGAACAAGTCTCAATGTGGGAAGAAATGACAGTCCTCATGCGTAAAAGGTATGTACCCCCACACACTTCCATCGGGAATTGCAACGGAGATATCGAAAGTTAAACCAAGGAAGTAAAACTATCGAAGAATACTTCGATGAATTTGAGCATCTTCGCAATAGGCTAGAAATTGACGGAGATGAAGAAACTGTGATGGCTCAATTTCTAGACGGATTAAATGAACGAGTTACTAGGGAGGTAGAACAAAAAAAAATACCACGAATTACAAGATATTGCATTTGTTGATTCAAATTGAGCAACAGATCAACAGAAAGCAAGCGAAAACCCACAAGAGATGCCCTAACGAGAGACGATCTTCCACACAAAATGCATCGTCAAAGATAAGGTATGTGGACTTATTATAGATAGCATTTCTTGTACTAATTTTGCAAGCATCTATATGGTAAAAATCTAGGCTTGGAGACAAAAAAGCACCCTACCCATATAAGCTACAACGACTCAACAATCAAGGGGGCTCAACGTAACCGAGCAAGTAACCGTGTCCTTCAACATAGGTAAGTACCATGATGAAGTACTTTGCGATGTCGTACCAATGCAACTAGGACACATCCTACTAGGGCGGCCATGGAAATTCGTCCGCAAGGTGACACATGACGGAAGGACAAATTTATATTCCTTCGTCATAGATAAAAGTAAGGCAACATTAGCACTTCTTAGTCCTTCACAAGTACACGAAATGTAACTGAAACTAGATTGTGAGGACAAAAATAAATCAATTTTTTATATAAAGCTAGTGTTGTTTGTAAGGGTTTGAGTAATCCAAGCCTGATATTACTAATGGTCTACAAAGATGTCCTAATAGGCCAAAACACGACGGAGTATCCCCCGGAAATCACTAACATACTAGCAAAATATTGCGATTTGTTTCCCAAGGAGATACTAGCCAGACTACTACCCATACGATGCATCGAACATCAGATCGATCTCATCCCATGATCACCATTTTCAAAACGACCAACATACCGCATGAGCCCCGAGGAGACAAAAGAGTTACAACGAAAAGTCCAAAATCTCATGGAAAAAGACTACATCTGAGAAAGCTTAAATCCATGCAATCCGTAGTACTTGTACCAGAGAAGGACAGAACTTGGAGGATGTGTGTCGATTACCGGGTGATCAACAACATCACGATCAAATACCGACATCCCATTCCGTGATTGGACGAAATGCTAGACGAGCTAAGTGTCGTAATGATCTTCTCCAAGATCGACTTTAAGAGCGGATATTACCAAGTCCGCATGAGAGAGGGTGATGAATGGCAGACGACTTTGAAAATGAAACAAGGGCTATATGANNCACCTTCATGAGGCTCATGAACCATGTTCTAAGAGCCCACATTGATAAATTCATCATAGTTTATTTTGATGATATTCTCGTTTATAGTAAAAATTTTAGGAAACATATAGTACATCTTGAGCTAGTGTTAGAGACGCTCCGAAAGGAAGAACTCTGTAGAAGCCTCAAGAAGTGCTCCTTTTGCACTAATTAGATTGTTTTCTTAGGTTTTGTAGTAAGTTCACACGGACTGCGCGTAGACTAAGAAAAAATCAAGGTCATACAAGAATGGCCAATATCGACAACCATCGCACACGTGCGAAGCTTTCATGGGCTAGCAAGCTTCTACCGGCTGTTCGTGAAGGACTTCAGCAGCATAGTCGATCCCCTCGCCTTCAACGCCTCGAATACCCTGATTTGTGATTCTCCCTCTTTGAAGGCATTTTCCGTTTTTATAACCACCTCAGGTATAAAAACGTTCGAAGTGGAATGTGACACCTCAGGGATCAACATAAGTGCGGTCCTTGTTCAAGAAGGACGTCAAGTGGCATATTTCAGTGAGAAGTTAAGTGGAGCCACACTTAACTACCTCACATACAACAAGGAGCTTTACGCCCATGTTTGAGCTTTGGAAACATGAGAACACTTCTTATTGGCGAAAGAATTCATCATCCACATTGATCATGTGACCCTCAAACATCTCAAAAGGTTAGACAAGTCTAAAGCGGCAACATGCTAAGTGGATGGAATTCATTAAGTCCTTTCTGTACATAATCAAGTACAAGAAAGGTAAGAAAAACAAGGTAGTTGGCGCCTTATCTAGGAGACACGCCCTCATGACTACCAAGGAGGCTAGAAATTTGGGGTTCGAGCACATTGAAGAGCTATATGAACAAGATTATATGAACAAGATTCTGCGCTTGGCGAGATATTTTGAATGTGTAAATAAGGAGCTAGCGGACCATTCGACATACACGACGAATAGCTCTTCTGAGATAGATGGCTTTGCATTCAGTAAAGTTCAATGCGGGAATTTTTGCTTCAAGAAGGACATGGAGGAGCACTCATGGAATACTTCGGCGTGGAGAAACCTTGGCCACCATAAAGGAGCATTTCTTCTGGCCACGCTTCAAACGAGATGTAGAATGACTTTATGCACGATGTATCACGTGTCAGCAAGCCAAGTCCTGTGTCCATTTCCACGGTTTGTATCTTCTTTTACCCATCCCGACTCATCCATGGACTAATTTGTCGATGGAATTTATGCTCGAACTTCCAAAGATCCGAAACAAAGATTATGTCTTTGTTGTTATCAACGTGTTTTAAAAAATAGCATACTTCGTACCCTTTTCGAAGACCAACGATGCAACCAGTATTGTAGAACCTTTATTCAGAGAGATTGTACGCATCCACGGGCTACCTAAGACGATTGTGTCAGATCATGATAGCAATTTTTTGTGTCATTTCCGGCAAACACTTTAGTGGACGCTAGGGACAAAGCTCGTGTTCTTCACCAAGTGCTACCCACAGGCTGACGGCCAGACAGAGGTTGTCAACCGTACGCTAGCAGCCCTGCTACGAGCATTTATTGGATGGTACCCGAAGAAATGACTTGACTACCTACCCTACGCCGAGTTCTCTTACGATCGAACATAACACTCGTCCGTAAAGCACTCACTATTTAAGGTCATATATGGATTCAACCCCATCACTCCCTTGGACCTCTCGGCTATACCAAGCAACGAGGCCGTCAACTTAGATGGCAAGAAGAAAGCTGAACTAATCAAGAGGTTACACGATAAGGTTCGGGAAAACATAAGGCGAAGGACATAACAATACGCCAAACAAACCAACAGGGGGTGGAAAAGGATGGTATTCGACGAAGGAGATTGGGTGCGTCTTCACATGAGGCTTGAACACTTCCCCGACAAAAGGAGTTCAAAGCTAGCACCAAGAGGAGACAACCCATTGTGTGTTCTAGAGCGGATCAATGACAACGCCTACCGCCTTGAACTACCAGATGAGTACAACATGTTCAAAACATTCAATGTTGTTGATCAATCCATTTATTATGTAGATGATAACATTTCGACAATGGAACACTCGAAACGGGGAGGGAATGATGATGACATCAGACTCGAAGCGGAACCAAAGGAGGGTCACACGAACGAGGAGCTATCGTAAAAAAAACGAGCAGACCAAATCTTCCAACGATCTACTCACACGTGGACGAGCAAAGAGCTTTCGTAACAAGACAACAGAGATTGTGATGGAGGCATAAGAGATTCTTAACCAGAAGAAGGATTCGGGCCCAACCCAAACGAACGTCATGTTGGTCTTTTACATTGAAGCGGGCCTCAATCCGTCAATCTAAGAATCGACGAGCTCGAGCTATACGGGTAAGGAAAGGCGGAAGACAAAGATCTTTCCTTATCCTTTTCAATGGTTAGAAAATCCTCTCCAACGGCTAGGAAATCTTCCAAGCCAATCTTATCCACTGGATCAGCTTCTTTCCCGCTCTGAAGATTCCCAACGGTCATACAATCTTCCCAATGGCTAGTAAATGAACTCGTAAGAGACATTAGAAATTTGAAAAAAATAAACTCTTTTCTTATTCTTAAACAATGTCAATAACACGATGAGTTCAATTTGTTCTGGAAATAATTAAAGCCATTATCCAACTGTATCAAGAGGTTTTCGCACCTCTTGTGGTGTCCATCACTCCACCCCAAACACCTCGACCTCAACCATGCCCCTCTACCCTCCACATTTGCCGGAAGAATCTTGAAGAGAACCCTTAGACCAGTCAAAAGATTCTCCACCATCATCCACCATCGCCCACCGTCAGACAACTTCTTGAAGAGTTCTCTAAGACCAGTCAAGAAATCATCCTTGAAAAATCGAATTTTACTCGAACGATCGAGATTAACGGATTCTCCGTATGCGTCCCGAGTTCCCAGCGTGTATCATATGATATGAAATCTGCAATATTAAATCTAAATTGTTTGATTTATTCTTTAAATATTAATATTATATGTATGATTATTAAATTTAAAATGCACATTTTGATATGCATTTATATATTTATACTGATATACACATGCATGCATTTATAAAAGTGTATTTATAAAAATTGTTAATAAGACTTTTATTAATTAAATAATTATATAATATTTTCACATTTAAAAAATTGTAAAATTTTTTAAAAATTTTGTAAAAACCATGTTATATGTTGAATTATAACAAAATACTGATCATTAATGCTTCTCTTTTAGTATTAAGTTAAGATATGTATCTTCTTGTATATGTGATATGTCCACATGTATATGGCCGGAAATGTTGTGTTTCAAGTGTAAAATTGTGTAATTATTTTTAAAAATAATGGTAATTTGCATTTGACCAATCATCAACAAAATGCAATATTATATATGAATTTTAAGTTCCACAATTGGTTACCTTTACAAATGATTACAACATAATCAATCAACTTTCGTCAGACCCATAGTTAAAAAACATCACAAACACCAGATAATGGGTCACGATAGGTCTTATTATTTAGGATTTTAGTTATTTTTCAGTTTCGATCTAATGAATATGAATTATTCGTTGAAAAAAATTACATTTAATTCGGTTCAATTCAGTTTGGTTGTACAATAGTTCGATTTAATATATTAATATAAAATATTGCAAGAAAATAATTTGAACTCTATTATTCGGTTATTTCGATTTTATTAATCATTTTATCATATAAATTTTAAATAAATGATAATATTAGAAATATTTCGAATAATTGATATATTTAAAAAAATAAAATATAATATATTATTTAAATTGGATATTTAATGTTTAGCTGTTAACATATATTACATAAATAGTTATTTTCATAAATATCAATTATATATATTTTTTAAATTTGATTAATATAAATTATATATATTAGTATTCTAAATAACTAATAAATTATCTACGGTTACTCGATTAATAACCAATTCGTTATCGATTTTTCAAATTTTATATCTGATAAGTTATTTTATATATACGCAAACAAAAACGAATTACTATTATTTGGTTCGCATTTATATAACCTAACCGAAAATATTCATTTATAAGATATAACTAATAAACACATAATTAGAGGTTTCAAATTGGGTAGATTAATCCAAACCAATCCAATCCAAAATTGGGTTCTACTGATTTTTTATATAGAATGATCGAACCCATTTACTGAATTGTTGCTTACCCATGAATGGACTGGGTTTGGTGAAATCACAAAAACAATAGTGATTATTATATTTAAAAATAGTTATAAAATATATATTGAATGGCTTGTATTTAAAGGAGGGAACATCAGATATACCCTCGTAGAGCTAAAACGCTTCAAAAATACCCTTCTCTAAAATAATTATTTAATCGGAAAAAAAACTGGAGAAAAGAAAAATTTACCCTTAATTTTCGAACGTGAAAAAACCCATTTTCTTCAGTTTTTCGACGTGAAAAAACTGTCAAAAGCAGGAAAGAACAAGTGATTTCAAACTTGAGAGGGATCAATTCGAAGTTGGCAAGAAGGAAATGGCTAGAATCAGCAGCAGTGAAGAAGAGAGCATGAGTCAATCTTTAATGGCGTCAATAAGTGTAAGTAGATCGATTTCTAGGGTTTTGCAGGCTGTCGAATCCCAAAATGGTTTATTGATTTGAAACGGGTGTGAGTGTCAATGAGTCGGTTGAGTCTCAGTGAGTCGGTTGAGTCGCTATAGTCGGTTGTCTCAGTGAGTCGGTTTGGGTCGCCATGGTTGGTCGAGCGTCGATTTCTAGGGTTTTGCAGGCTGTCGAGTCCCAGAATGGTTGATTTGAAATGGGTGTGAGTGTTAGTGAGTCTGTTGAGTCGTAGTGAGTCGATTTGGGTCGCAATGGTCGCTTGAGCGTCGCAGGGAGTCTAAGGGTCGTTTGAGTCGGTTGTCTCAGTGAGTCGGTTTGGGTCGCAGTCGTCGCTTGAGCGTCGCAGGGGGTCTAAGGGTCGTTTGAGTCGGTAGTCTTAGTGAGTCCGTTTGGGTCGCATGGGTCGGTTGAGTCGCATGGGCACGGGATGGTTCAGTCGGATTGGTCGTTTAAGTCGTATGGGTCGTGAAATCTTGTAGAACATAGACTATTGAATCGATATTTAAAAGACCTGATGATATCAAACAGTTATGTTATTTACTTGTCAATCTTTAGGTACACTTGTTGGTTTCTACAATGTACTAAAGACCTCCATGGATAACTCCCCCTGAGTTAGACGTGTAAATACAACCACCACTGTTTTCACTCACCACCCAGTATCCAATTAAGTACACCTAAAAACTTTGAGCTCCCCTGTTCACTGTTTTCTGTACCTCAACGATACTGACCAATTAAGTACACCTAAACTCTGAACTCACTTATTCTGTGTTTTTTGTGTACTCCAGATAATATCCACAGATTCATTGATCGTCATTTTTTATTTCAGATCAATTTATCTGCCTTTTCTATCGGCTCAGCAACCACCACCGATTCTTCCGCCGCGCCGTCATGCTGAAATCTCTTCAGCTTTGAATCCGGTCGATTCTCTTGGTTCCTCAATCTTCTCCTCGATCTTCTCGTTGACTTGCTCCAGTCTCCTTTAATTTGAAATCACCTCCCTTAGTTTTCTCAACTACCTGAAACAACACAAACAAACTCCGAGCCATGTAGCGCTTCTCTAATATGATCCAAGACAGAGTGTTTTCCCGGGCTTCAGATTTCCCAATTATATCAGACGCTTGCTGAACCAAGATGTTCTGGATCAGGCAAGAAAATGGAAGAATGAACTTGATTGAATTTGATAATCCAAGTCCAACAATAACGTCCAATTGTCTTTTAAGTGCACTTAAGAAGAAAGAAAAACAGTGAAAGAAATCAATTTCTCTTTCTTTTTCCTTTGTTCTTCCGTGAAGAAGATTCCTCCTGAATCTCTTCAACTTCTATTTCCTCCTCTTCTTCTTCTTCTCTATGTATGTCTCCCCCTGTTTATGTGATAAGATTTCAAACAAGTTAGGCACAACATAAACTAGAACAAATGACATAGCAAAATAAGTGCACTTGATTACTCTGAGAACGCAAGATGAGAGCATCGATCTTGCGAAGCATGTCACTCATGGCGTTCGTCACGATTTGGCGAAGTTCTTTAAGTTCCCGTACTAAATTACTCTGCGAGGATCCAGCAGTTGATGCCGAGGGCATCTTTGCCATGTAGCGCTTCTCTAATTTGATCCAAGATGGAGTGTTTTCCCGGGCTTCAGATTTCCCAATTATATCAGATACTTGCTGAACCAAGATGTTCTGGATAAGGCAAGGAAATGGAAGAATGAACTTGGTTGAATTTGATAATCCAAGTCCAACAATGACGTCCAAAAACACCTTCCCAAAATTAATGGGAATGTCATTCTTCACGCAGTAAAGGAAAACTGCAGTGTCCTGCCTAATAGCGTC
>CM071864.1:47735201-47745939 GCA_036759665.1 Gynandropsis gynandra | reverse complement strand
GCTTCTTCTTGGGCTTTTTGTTGCCCTTGCCCTTCTTGGAAGAAGAGCTGACCATCATTACGGCACTAGATCCCTTAGACATCTCGGACATTGACTGACTTTCAGAGTCAATCAGTTGGTTCAGCATCTCATGCAGATCCATGTTCATCTTGTTCATGTTAAAGTTAACAATGAACAATGAGAACGTCTCAGGTAACGACTGCAAGATCAAATCTTGAGACAACTCTTTGCCCAGTGTGCACTCCAGCTTCACAAGCTGTTCAATAAGACTGATCATCTTACGAACATGGGGCCCCACCGGAGAGTTCACAGACAATCTTGACTTGAATAGTGCCTTCGACAACTGATATCTTGCCGTTCGGCTCTGCGCACCATACATCTTCTTAAGATGCTCAATGATAGCAGCAGGCTCCATATCCTCATGCTGGCGCTGGAGTTTTGAACTCATTGAGGCTAGGATGATACACTTTGCAGTGTCAAGGTCATCCTTTTGCTTTATCCAAGCGAGCAAGCCATCCTCATTGTCATCAGCAGGAGATTCCTTGATAGGATTCTCGATCGCATCGAGTAGCTTCTCCTGCTTGAGAAAGATTTTGGGGGTGCGGTACCAATCATCGCAATTTTCCAATATTTTTGTGGACATCGAGAATGGCACGTAGGGAAATTGAAGACATTCTTCGGGAAATCTAGAAGGAAAAATTGCAGCATTTATTTGAACACTTATTTAATCAAATAGATATGGACTTTTTCATCTAAATGATTATTTTACTGATTAATACTACAATAGTATTCAGAAATCGTATTTCTTTCAGTAATATTTCCTGAATTAATCATGCATAAGCCCTCTGGTAGTCAGGTCGTTTCTTAAGCATATTAAACAGGTTGGTTTTAATTTTGGCTCTATATCACATAGTCACCTGGTAGTCAGGTCGTTCCTATCGATATAGTTGAGTTCATCCTTCAGCTCATGGTCGGATAACAATTAAGTTTATGTCCCCCGGGTTCCAGGCGTATACAAAAAAACTAATTGTTCCCTCCCACTAGACATCTGATGTCGTAGATGTATGAATCGAATTATTGAACTACATGCCTCCTGGTAGTCAGGCCGTACCATGTAAACAAGAACCTATTCAAAACATCTACGATGAAGGAAAAGCCTAATGATAAACAATTTATCGTTTTAGAACTCAATTATTAATCAAAATTCTTATTTTTAATATAACTCTATATCACATAGTCACCTGGTAGTCAGGTCGTTCCTATCGATATATACGAGTTTATCCTTCAGCTTATGGTCGGATATCAATTAAGTTTATGTCCCCCGGGTAGTCCAGGCGTTTACAAAAACTAATTGATTCCTCCCACTAGACATCTAATGTCATAGGCGTATGAATCGAATTCTCGAACTACATGTCTCCTGGTAGTCAGGCCGTACCATGTAAACGAAAATTTATTCAAAAACTCTACGATGAAGGAAAAGCCTAACGATAAACAATTTATCGTTTTATTTTAAATTAAGATTCAATAATCTTAAATTAAAATTCAATAATCTTAAATTAAAATTCAATATTTTAATTTAAATTTTTTTTTAATTAGGGTTAGGATTAGGGTTAGGGTTAGGGTAGGGTTAGGGATTGGGGTTAGGAAACCCTAGCCGCCGCCCCTTTGCCCCCCTTTGCCGCCAACCCTTTTCCGGTCACCCTCTCCGGCGTGAGGGACCGCCGACCACCGCGTCTCCGTAACGGACGCTCACCGGCCGTGTGACCTCGGCGACGGGCGACTGCGAAAGCGGCTCGTGCTCACGGCGAACCGCCAGCAGACGTCGCGACTCTGCTCCCCCTCGCGCACGAACTGCAACCTTTGCCGTTCGTGGTTGCTTCTACCGCGATGGGTGCACGGAAAAAACCCCGCTCCGTCGCCTTACCCGTGCGCCGCCCGTGCCGCCGCCTGCGGTCGTTCTGGACACGCCGGCCGACCACTCTCCCACGACCGACGATCGTCGTTCGGCCGTTTTTTTTCGATCCGATTTTCACCAAAATTCAAAAAAAACTAATCTAAACAGACGACCAGACGCTCTGATACCACTGTTAGGTTGATTTAGGGTGCGGAAACGTGTTTTTATCAACCCGAATTTTTAGATCTAGTCATATTCAGATTAGTTTTTCGGGGTTTTCAACGATAAACAAATATAGAAACAATTTCGTACCTGTAAACGTTGAATCTGTGATGATCGGATGACAGACTTGATAGTACAAGTCCTCTACGTGTATCCACGCCGAGATCGGATTCTGCCTTCAACGTTTGATGCGGAATTCTCGATGAACGAAAGCTATTTCGTTCTTCGTAGTTTTTCTTTTGACGGCTACTAGGGTTTAGTGATTCTAAAATCTTATATCGAAAACCTAGTTTTCGTTTCTTAAATAGAATTATTAACTTTTAATAATTACACTTTTAACCCAAGACTATCCAAATATTACATAACAGACATATAACTTTCAAAAAATACCTCGTAGGAGTTGAGATCACCCGCATCTTTCGCCGTAGCCTCGCTAGTGTCACCATCTCCGCCATTATTCGAAGACTTCTTCTTCTTTGGTAGTGTTCGACAGACGGAGAAGAGAGAGAGTAAACCATGGAAAAGGGAGCAAAAGAGGAGGAGCGGATGTCAGACACTTTGATAAATTACATTTTAGTATAACCCTTGGAATCCACCACTTATTCTTTTGCATAGAGGTTAATAATTAATATTTCTTTTTCATTTCAAGTTTTAATTCAAATAAGACCAAACTTTTTTCCGCATTGGAGTTAAATTATTTCGTAATATTTATTGAGCTTGTTATTTTAAAAATTACATGTAAAATTTGAGTTCTAGATCACTCGTGAACTTATTAAATTTGACAGCAACCTATAACTCTTTCGGTCTTTAGTTCTTATTTAAAAAATAAATAAGAACTAACTTATTTTATCATTATCTATCTATATTTTGGAATGTTAATATCATTTGTTTAATAAAATAAAATTTACCATTTTATATCCTAACTCTTAAATTGTTTGCTTTAAATTGTTTGCTAGACATATCAGATTTTTATACCAAAAGGAATGTTCATTAGATTATTGGAGGTTTATTCACTCATTTTTATTGCGTATTGAAATGTTTTATTTTCACAATGGAGGGTTTAAGAGATCAAATAGAAGATTTGTTTGTGGTTAGAGAGTTTGATTAATTTGATTTTGATTCCGAAAAAGAAGAAGTTAACATAGAGTTTAAATCCGACGAAGAACAATTTATTGAAAAATATGGAGAAGTGGAATTAGATGGTTAGAAAGGTTACTTATTTGTTTTTGTTATTTGTTTCAAATTTAATTGTGTGTAGTTTTAAACAATTAAATATTTACAAATGTTTTAAATTTAAAATTTAAAATTTATTATTTATAATATATATATATATTTATACATTTCCGCCTAGCCCGCCTAGCCACCGCCTAGGCTCCGCCTAGACGCTCTAGGCGCTAGGCGCTGGGTGTCCGCCCGCCTAGCGCCTAGCGCTTTCTTGAACCTTGACTCCAGATAATATCCACAGATTCGTTGATCGTCATTTTTTATTTCAGATCAATTTATCTGCCTTTTCTCTCGGCTCAGCAACGACCACCGGTTCTTCCGTCGCGCCGTCATGCTGAAATCTCTTCAGCTTTGAATCCGGTCGATTCTCTTGGTTCCTCAATCTTCTCCTCGATCTTCTCGTTGACTTGCTCCAGTCTCCTTTAATTTGAAATCACCTCCCTTATTTTTTTCAACTACCTGAAACAACACAAACAAACTCCGATCCAATTTTTACTGCATTCACGGGTCGCTTGAGTCGGTAGAAGTATAATGTATTCTTAATTAATTGTTCATTTTTCAGGTGGCGCCAAAGCCGAAGTTTGTATATGAATTCAAGCACATGGACAGAATGCCAAAGATCACCACCAAGTATTATCCTCACGACACAATAACGAAGCTGAGAGGAATCTTAGATGAATACGAGTTGCATTACTTCGACAAAGAATCACAATTTAAGCATTTATTCCATTTCCAATGTGACTCCACATTGACTAAGGTTCAAAAGTCTATCCTCTTAAATCACTCCATGATTGTACGGGACAAGAAGGAGTTGTGGTTCGTCTTAAACGGTGTTCCCATCCGATACTCTATAGTGGAGCACGCACTAATTTCCGGATTGAACTGCAAACCATATCCCAAAGGGTGAGAGTCCAAAAGGGGTGATACATTCAGGAGAAAGAATTTAGGCCGTGGAAAGGTGACCCCCGCACAAATCATTGGAAAACTTGTGAAGACGGACAATTCCGAGGACTGGAAGAGGTTGGCAACTTTGTTGTTGTTGGCGCAAGTTATGGCTCACAAGCCTTCATCAGAGAACTCTATCAGCCATGATTTGATTGACATGGTTGATGACTTGGAACTTTGTGAACGCTTTCCATGGGGCGTTACACATTCGAGAAGATTGTGGATACTTGCCGCAAGCACGTTAGCGGGGATTCACCGAAACCAAAATGGTATTGTGACGATTTCATGATCCCACTAATGGTAAGTTGTATATATTATTCGAATAACTTGAATTTTTTCGTACTTTTTGCATTCTTATCATTTTTAATGTTGCAGTTACTTCCTTTCGAAACCATCCTTAGTTTGGGCGGAAAGGGATGGTATATTGATGTTATGGATGCGGATCCATCATGCCCAAGAATGTGCAAGAAGATGGTTAAATCCAGAATTAACCTGAAGTACGTAGACGTGATAAGGCTGATCAGAGATTCTAAGGTAACAATTACACAAGGGTCACAAGGAAAACAAGGGTCACAGAGGGTAATAATGGCTATTTTTTGTTTTTCAGGATATTCGAAGTATTTTTCGTGCTGAAGATGAAGAGGTAGGTTTAGTTTTTGATCTAGACGACTATGAGGGATGCCACGATCCCGATTTTCAGATATGGATGAAACATATTCGTAGAAATTTGAAGGGAATTTGTTGGGAGGACATCTGTGAGCAAGAACTGTTGACGCGAAAAACAGTTCTTGGTGATCAAAAGAAGAGGAAAGGGAAAGGGACTACGAGGAAAAAGAGCATGGGGGAAAAATGATAGAGCTTGAAGATGATGAAGTTGATGTTGAAGCTGATGCTGAAGGTGATGAAGAAATAGATGGTGATGTTGAAGCTGATGCTGAAGCTGAAGCTGAAAGAGAAGGCGAGGATGAAGCTGAAGGAAAAAAAACTGCAGTCCAGCTGACACTGGAGCAGAAATTAGTGAAGGAAATAAAGAAATCGGAGAAAATAATCATCAACACTGTCAGAGATCTTCTAAGCGATGCCGGGTTTCATTTGCCTAATACAAAAGCAGAGGTGGCAAATCCCAAAGGTGCTGACAAGGCAAAATAAAAATTTGTCGAGATAGATGCGAGCACCGCAAACCAATCTTCCGGCAGTGTTAGAGATGATGAATTCCTTCAACGTTCATATCCAGTGCCTAACGAAGAGCCGGTTGAGTAAGAGTCTGAAAATGTCTCTGGAGATGGCTCAGAAGAGGATTTGGCAAACATTTCGAGATTAATTGAAAATATCGCATCTACCGCCACCATTCCTCTAACTGAATACATTTCCAAAGAGGTTATTGCAGTCGTTGCTCCTGATGAAGTTTCACCAAGTAAGTAATAAATAGTGAAAAGGTTCATTTGAGTCAATTTCCATCGAGAGTCGGCAAGGGTAGCAAGGGTCGCATGGGTCGCAAAAGACGCATAAGTCGCACGGTCGTGTTAGTAGAAGGGTCGCATCTAATGAATGAAGTAATTTTATGCAGATGCTCCAGTGGTTATTGTCGATGAAGTCGCTGACGAGGAACCTACAATTGATCCTGTCGAAGAGGGCGCCCCTAAGGAGGTTCCTTCCGAGGAACCTACAGTCGGTCCAGTCGAAGAGGGCGCCCCTAAGGAGGTTCCTTCCGAGGAACCTACAGTCAGTCCTATCGAAGAGGCCCCCCCTAAGGAGGTTCCTTCCGAGGAACCTACAGTCGGCCCTGTCAAAGAGGCCCGCTCTAAGGATAAGGAGGTTCCTTTCAAGGATACTACAGTGGATCTCTCGAAGAGGTCCCCTCTAAGGATAAGGAGGTTCCACCAAATAAGTATGGTCTTTTGAGTCACAATGGTCATTAGTCGCATTGGTCTTATGTGTAGAATGGGTCACAAAAGGTCGAATGGGTCACAAAAGGTCGAATGGGTCGTATGGGTCTGCATAGGTCACAAAAGGTCAAAGGGGTCGTATGGGTCGAATGGGTCACAAAAGGTCGAACGGGTCGTATGGGTCTTCATAGGTCGCATGGGTCGTAGGGTCGCATTGGTCGCCATATGTTTAATGAAGTAAATTTTATGCAGGTGCTGGACCTTTATCGAAGGATTCTGCGCCATATGTTGAACCTCCGCCGGTTCGTAAACGAGTTTTAAGACCACAGAAGGCATATGTTGATCCTCCGCCGGCGAAAAGAGCAAGAACAGTCCGAGGGAGAGGGCGAGGGTTATGGACACTTTTTCGGAACTTCTTAGTGATTGTTTGAATAGCAAGTATTCATTAAGAAGTACGGAACCAATTAGTGCTTTCGAAGGCTTTGTCGCAGTTCTAAACATTCCATCGATCAGTTGTAGATATACAGGATGTCATTGGATAGCCATGAAAGCGGATTTCAAAACCCAATGCATCACGGTATACGACTGCCAGATGAGGCTTAAAGGAACGCATATCGATCCGGTGATTGAGAATCTAAGAAAAGCTATCCCCAAGATGTTCATTCTCGAAGGGTTTCCTTCTTTGGCATATGGACAAGGTAAATGGAAATATGAGTATTATCAAGGTGTACAGAACGAAAGTGGGAATGACTGTGGTGTTTACTCCTACAAATACTTAGAAGTCGCGTAATGAAAATACGTAATGATTTGCACTCCATTTGCGACGAAAATGTTCTTTCCATGCATGAGAAGATTGCGGCGGAGGTATTTAGTAATGGAAAATGTATCCCTCCACCCTGAGATTAACTTGATATTTTGTATATTGTTATTTTTTAAATATTTGGTACATTGTTATTTTTTTAAATATATGGTACATTGGTATTTTAAATATTTGGTACATTGTTATTTTTTTTAAAGTTTCTTCATAATAATAAAAGGGTCGCAGAGGTTCAAGGGTCGCATAGGGAGAAGGATCGCAGAGGTTCAAGGGTCGCAGAGGTTCTGCGACCCTCGGATCACTGCGACGCTTGTACCTCTCCGACCCTTCTCCCTATGCGACCCTAGTCCCTCTGCGACCCTTGTCCCTCTGCGACCCTTGTACCAACAAATAATATTAATAATTTATTAAGTGATGAGCATACGAGGTCACACGCATATGAGTATCTCAGTATCTGCTTGTGATTGTTAGACAATCAGTGGGGAATGCAATTATATTCATCCGCTAGCATCGAAGAATATAATTGTACATGGTTCTCTTTTGGGGTTAGTACATTAGATGTACAAGTAAGTATGTGTATGGAGACACATGTACTTCGACTAATTGAGATATTACATAGAGGCAAGTGGGAGATTGAAAGTTTAGTGCCTCTTATGTAATACTAAGTTAGTCACAGGGTCAAAGTGTAATTATTGAAAAGTTCAATAATATATATGACGAAAAACAGTTTTTCAGTATTGATTTCACTTTCATGCAAATCTAAACCCTAAAAACCATCAGAGAAAACAAAGAACGAAACAAGTTTTGTTCATTACAGAATCCGCACCAAAAGTTTATAGTAGATCTCGATCTCGGCGTGGATACGAGTAGAGGCCTTGCACAATCAAGTCTAACATCCGTTCATCATCAAATTCAGTGAAACAGGTAATATGGAATCATTCTTATTTTTTTCTTCGTTGAAACCAATAAAACTATTCTCGAACATGACTAGATCTTGAAACTGGGTTGTAAAATACGCTTCCGCACCCGATTTAGCAACCCTGCAATACGTACATAAAAATATATTTATATATGTATGAAAGAAAATTATATTATGTATACCATATCGTACACACATATTTATATAAAATTATAATTCTATTATATATATATTCCTATATATATATACATGATTATAAAAACATTTTCTAACACATTATCATTACGATTTACTAACCGTTTATAAAGAAAATATATTCGGATATTATACATAGTATTATTTTTTAATTTTAATTTTTATGATTTTGATTTTGATTTTCAATTGATTTTGATTTCGATTTAGATTCGATATAAAGTAAAAATTAATATAGACTTTGCGGAATATATATCTCCGGTCATTATATATATATTATAAAACAACACGGACTAAATGTCGATCATAATATTCTTATATTATATTATATGATTTCGTGGACTCAACGATCGATTAATAATGTTAATATTCATATATATTATTCTTTTATTTATTATTATTATTACGATGATGATCATGCCACCCGATTTTTTTTTTTTTGTTATACTTAGTAATTTGTATTTTTTATTTGTTTTATCTATATAAAAGATAGATAATTCATCTATGATTTCTTTTTTTTTAGTGTTAAATGGTTAAATCACTCTAAAAGTAAAATTCTATAGACGTCTCTACCACTTGAGTTATTATATAATAATTTATTTAATATTGTTTCTAATGTGAATATATATATATATATATATTTCAATGTTAATAGATTTTCATGTTGAACCTCATAAATATAAAAATTACGGCACCTACAAAAGTAGAGAGTGTTTATGGTTTGGAGCTTTAACTTGACTCATATAAAAAAACATTTAGATTAACGACTAATGTCGATCAAACAATATTATATGAAGATAATGTTGCATGTGCTATTCAAATGAAGGAAAAATACTTAAAAACATTAAACGAAATATACCCCTCCAAAAAAAATTTCATATATCCAAGAGCTCAAATAGAAGAAAGAATTTGATATTCATTACATTTTATCAAGAGAGAATGAAGGTAATTTATTTACAAAGGCTCTCCCTACTTCATCATTAAGAACACCATCATTAAGAACACTTTAAAATATCGGGATGTGTCACCTGAAAAGAATGTGAAGAAACAAACAGTTGATAAATCAAAAAGAAGCTTTTGTTGATTAAACTCATTTTATCTCGTTATGGGTTTTATCCCAAAGAGTATTTTCGTGATAAAAGTTTTAAATAGAAACTCAATGATGAATATTTTAAATATAAATGTCTTGGGTTGGCATAATTGGTAAAAGGAAACATATCTTGTATTTTGGTAACAAGATCATTCTACAAGGAAACATATCTTGTGTTTTGGCAACAAGATCATTCTACAAGGAAACATATCTTGAGTTTTGGAAACAAGATCATTCTACCACGATCATCTCCAAACCATCCATTTTTCCACAATTTCCTTTTGTGAAAATGTATATTGCATTTTCTTTTTATCTATGCACATTGTAACACCTATATAAACCTGTACAAACTATCTATCAAATACAAAACAAAAATTATTCTCTTGTTCTTCACAAATTCTTATCATTCTCTCAAATTCTACTATCATTCTCTCAAAATCTACATGGTATCAGAGCATCTCTAATCCAAAGACTCAAATTCTTCTTCACTTTTATTCTTGTGTCAAATCTTGACCGCCTAGCTTTGGACACCGCAAGCAAGCGCATACCCATTCTTTTCAATGGTGAAAACTACACCATATGGTCCAGACTCCTTGAAGCGAATCTCAAGAGCTGCTTGTTGTGGGGTTATATTCAACCCTCACCCGATGAAGGAGAGGCCGCCGATGCTGCTGCAAATTGAGCTAAGAAGTGATCATCTCGTTTTCATACGTATTTCTTGCACAATTTAGGATACGTTTTTTTACACATATGTGATGTTTTACGTATGATTCCGTTTTCGTTTTACTTGCTTTCGTGTTTTCATGTTCTTACAGGTCTTTACGCGTATTTGGATCATTTTAGAGCTAAAAGGACATGCACGGAGCTAAGGAGCAACTTCGAGGATCATCACGGGACAAACGGGACGAGATTGAGCAAGAAAAGCCTCCACCCGTGGTCGGGCACAACTCTTGCACGACCGGGCAAAACCTACGGCCAATTTTGTGCACATTTCTTGCATGACTCGGGCAAGAATACCCGACCAATTGCCTTGCGCCTGAGCGGACTCACATACCATGCCTGATCGGGCATGCATTACAGCCACACAACTTGCGCGACTCACCCTAGCCGCACCCGAGCGGGCACAATGACCGCCCGAGCAGGTCGCGGCTCGTAACTGCTCATTAAGTTACGTAAAATTAACTTAAAGCAAAGGGAAATTGTGGGGGCAATTAAGGCAAAAATTGGACCAACTTAGGAGGCTTAAAAGGAGGCAAAAAACGTCAAGAGAGCAAGCTGACATTGGAGATTAATTCAGCAGAAGATTAAGAAGATTCTTGCGAGGAGACAAGCGAGGAGCATTGGAGATCAAGCCCCGACACTTCGGTTTTGTTTGGTTTTCATGTTCCTTAGACTTTCTACTTTATTTATGTTTCTTTACAGACGCATGAGCGAATAGTTTGTTTGTTTTAGGAGAAGGGATTAGCCCTTGGCTATCCCGGAACAATTTTTTATCTATTTTGAATGCATCTTCCCGTTTTAGTTCATCTATTCTTTATCTGAGTGCTTA
>CM071864.1:47697352-47734160 GCA_036759665.1 Gynandropsis gynandra | reverse complement strand
TAAATGTATATTGCATTTCCTTTTTTTATACACATTGTAACGCCTATATAAACCTGTACAAACTATTTATAAAACATAGAACAAAACTTATTCTCTTGTTCTTCACAAATTCTTATCCAACATTCCCCCTCAAGTTCGTAATGATCTAGACTAAGTAGTGTTGCCTCGTTAAAACCTTACCGAGAAAACCCAATGGGACAAAACTCGGTGAAGGAAAAAGAGTACAAACACTAGGTAGTCTTTATGATGGTATCATTCGAACTTGAACTTTTACGAGGTTTGGGAATGTCCATTAAACCCATTCTCCTCAATGGTGACAACTACACCATATGGTCCAGACTCCTTGAAGCGAATCTCAAGAGTTGCTCGTTGTGGGGTTATATTCAACCCTCACCCGATGAAGGAGAGGCCGCCAATGCTGTTGCAAATCAAGCTAAGAAGGCACAAGACGAGTCCACAGCTCTTGTCATCATCCAAAACTCTCTCAAAGTCCGTCTCCTTCAGGCTTATGGCCACATCCGCAAGCCGAAGGATCTGTGGGACGAACTCAAGGAGGTCTACGGACACGTCTCTAACTTCAACCGAATCTATAAGGTTCGCAAGAGGCTCCACACAATCCAACAAGAAGGTCGTCAGTTCAATGAACTCATTGCCCAACTAAAAGACCTATGGGCTGAACTTGAAGATATACGTCCAGCAACAACATATCCGAAGGAGATCATGATTCGACACAATCAAGACAAAGTTTTAATTTATTGTCGACTCTTGATGCATCTTATCATGATCTAATTAATCATATTCTTCATCAATCAGAATTTCCTTCAATTAACGAAGTGTGCATGATGATCAAGAAAGAAGAGGGATCAAACCGACTCTTCAAGGGACCTTCAGAGATCGCCCATCTAAGCAAGCAACACGATGAATTCTCCGGAAACTTCAAGTCCACTAATGACCGTAAAACTTCTTATTACTGTGATCACTGCAAGGAAAAAGGGCACTTTAAAGAAAGAATTTGGATCCTTCACCCTCACCTTAAAACCCGAGGAAGGCAGGGATCGCATCCGAGAGAATCAGCCCACTATACATCACAACCCGAGGCCTCACAGGGATCACAATCCCAATACGTGACACTAGAGGCGCTTGAACATATGCTCAGCAAGGTCCTCACCGCCTCAGACAATACCAAGGCTGATCCAAAAGAGGATGGTAACATTTCTTTACTCTCTCGTTTTAAACAACACGTTGTCATTGACTCGGGAGCGACATCACACATGATAAAAGATAAATATCTTCTTGAGCATATGCAAAAATCAATAGGAGAGGTTACTATAGCTGATGGTCAAAGTGTCCCTATAAAAGGTATAGGAAAATTAAAATTGCTTACAAAAGACTCGACCGCTCTATATGTACCTGATTTTACAACTAATCTTATTTCGGTTCAAAAATTGGCTAAAGATTGTAATTGTCTTGTGTGCTTTGATTCTAACAAATTTTGGTTACAGGATATTGAGACAAAAAGTATCATAGGAGGTGGAACACTACGAAATGGTCTTGATGTGCTTGAAGAGCTTATCACCCCTACGGACTCTTTATCTCGTGCTTTATTAGCTTTTTCATCTATTTCCAACAAAGATGATGTTACGTCTAAGTTGTGGCATGCTAGACTAGGTCATCCTCATTTTCAATCTCTCAAACATGTTTTCCCGAATGTTAGTTATGATCATGAGAAGTGTGAGTCTTGTATCTTAGGCAAGCATTGTAGAACCGTTTTTCCTACTTCTAAAACTCTATATAACAAGTGCTTTGAATTGATCCATTCGGATGTTTGGACTGCTCCATGTTTTACTAGAGATCAAAAGAAGTATTTTTTAAGCTTTATTGACGAGAAATCGAAATTTACATGGCTATATCTTCTAGAATCTAAATCTGCCGTCTATGATTGTTTTGTTAAATTCTATCAGCATATTCTAACCTAATAAGAAGCAAAAATTAAGTGCCTCCGTACAGATAATGGTGGCGAATTCATCAATCACAAGCTCAGATCGTTCCTTGTCCAACACGGTATCGTTCACCAGACATCATGCCCTTATACGCCCCAACAAAACAGAGTCGCAGAGCGCAAGAACCGACACCTCATGGAGGTCTCCCGTATTATCATGTTCGACCGAAATGTTCCCAAGAGATTTTGGGGGGATGCGGTCCTCACAGTTTGTCACCTCATTAATCGTCTACCGACTAAGTGCCTTGACAACAGAACGCCGTATGAGGTATTAAACAACTCATAACCCAACATAGATTATTTGCGTATTTTTGGGTGTGTTTGTTACGTGTTTGTTGCATACAATCAACGTACCAAGCTCGTTCCGAAAAGCATTAAGTGCATGTTTGTGGGATATAGTTCTTCCTCCAAAGGGTACAAATGTTATAACCTGGACTCTCACCGCATAATCGTGTCTCGAGAAGTCAAGTTTGATGAAGGATGCAGTTTCTATGTAAACCAAGATTGGAAAGAGCTTGAAAATCTCTCGGTACCCTATGATCTCAACTCTTCCCTACAATATTTCGTAACACAACTGCAGAGTAAAGGTGTTACAGGTCAAGAAGATAGCCAAAATGATGGGAGGAATTCGAGCCGTTGATGAGAAAGTGCAACCCTCACGTATTGGTGATGACATAAATCTCGTAGAAGGAACAACCCGAGTTGGGGAGCCAGGAGACCCGCGCGGGGCAAGCACAGACCAGGACAGCCCGCTCGTGCTCTCTACCCAACCCGAGAGTGTTGGTCTCACAGAGGGAACAACACGACCCAGGGAGAGCGGAGACCCGTGCGGGGCCATCACGGGTTCTGGGATAGATACAGAGCGTCCCGCTCGAGCTTTAGTTCAGATCGTTGACGACACTGATCGGACCGCTGACAGGGACAGTCACGAAGACAAAGAAACACTCGAATATGCCATCATTCAGGAACATTACAGTGATGTTGTCCCTCGTCGTAGCACTCGTATTCGAAAACCGATCTCCGAATAACTATACAAGGGAGAATATTATACCGGTCTTGCTGTTGCTTATCCAATTCAAAATTATTGTGATATTTCCTCATTACCTACTCACCATTGTGCCTTTCTAAGTAAAATTGACCAATATCATGAACCTCAGTCGTATTCAGAGGCCGTGAATCAGCCCGAATGGATGTCTGCAATGAAGGAGGAAATCTGCGCACTGGAGAAAAACCAAACATGGGACCTAGTCGATCTCCCTCGAGATAAGAAACCTGTCAGCTGTCGATGGATATTTAAGATCAAGTACAAGAGTGATGGGTCAATCGAACGACACAAAACCCGGCTTGTGGCGAAATGCTACACTCAAACTTACGGAGAAGACTACACCGAGACCTTTGCTCCCGTAGCAAAACTTCATACGGTACGAATCTTGTTATCTATTGCGGTTAATCTCAACTGGGATCTATGGCAGATGGACGTCAAGAATGCTTTCCTCCAAGGCAAACTTGACGAAGAAATATACATGCAATGTCCCCCGGGATATACCAAGGGTGCAAGACAAGTATGTAAACTAAAAAAGGCTATATACGGGGACAAACAATCCCCAAGATCTTGGTACCATAAGCTCCATGATGCCCTCACCAAACATGGCTTTACCAAAAGCGAAGCGGATCACTCCTTGTTTTCAATTCAGGGGGAATCAGGTACAATTGTTCTTTTAGTGTATTTTGATGATATCAAAATTTCTGGAAACGATCGCATAGGAATTAAAAACACAAAAGAGTATCTAAAACAAACATTTGATATTAAAGACTTATGAGAATTAAAATACTTCCTTGGAATTGAAGTTACTCGTTCTACTAATGGTTTGTTCTTGTCCCAAAGAAAGTATACTCTTGATATAGTGAATGAGACAGGAAAATTAGGTGCCAAGCCGGCTAAGACACCTATTGAGGAGAAGCACAAGACTCATCGCGAGGAGGAATTTATATCCAATGTCGCCCAGTATCAATAACACGTGGGAAAATTAATGTACCTCACAATCACTCGTCCCGACATCTGTTTTGCTGTAGGTCAAGTCAGTCAGCATATGCATGTCCCAAGAAAACAACAGTGGCATCTAGTGGAGAGAATTCTCAGGTATCTCAAGGGATCGCCGAGAAAATGAGTATGGATGGAAAGGAATGGTCATACAACAATCGTGGGATACTGTGACGCAGATTGGGCCGGAGACCAAACCGATCGAAAATCAACGACAGGATACTGCACCTTTGTGGGAGGAAATCTTGTCACTTGGAGAAGCAAGAAGCAGTTGCTCGTTCAAGTGCAGAAGCAGAGTACAGGAGTATGGCAAACACCACATGCAAACTCATTTGGTTGAGGGCTATTCTCCGTGATCTTGGAAGCGACTCAGAGGAACCAACCACCCTACACTGTGATAATCAAGCAGCAATTCATATATCGAAGAACTCGGTATTCCACGAAAGGACGAAGCACGAAGAAGTGTACTGCCACTTTATCCGTGAGAAAATCAAGAAAGGAATAATCTCAATAGCCTACACAAGAAGCTCCGATCAACTCGCGGACCTATTCACCAATGCCCTCCCTGAAAAGGTTAGCTCTAGTCTTCAAAGGCCATTCCCAAACCTCGTAAAAGTTCAAGTTCGAATGATACCATCATAAGGACTATCTAGTGTTTGTACTCTTTTTCCTTCACCGAGTTTTGTCCATTTGGGTTTTCTCGGTAAGGTTTTAACGAGGCAACACTACTTAGTCTAGATCATTACGAACTTGAGGGGGAATATTGCCATAATTGGCAAAATGAAACATATCTTGTATTTTGGTAACAAGATCATTCTACAAGGAAACATATCTTGTGTTTTGGCAACAAGATCATTCTACAAGGAAACATATCTTGATTTTTGGCAACAAGATCATTCTACCACGATCATCTCCAAATCATTCCCTTTTCCACAATTTTCTTTTGTGGAAATGTATATTGCATTTTCTTTTTTTCTATGCACATTGTAACGCCTATATAAACCTGTACAAACGATATATCAAACACAAAACAAAAATTATTCTCTTGTTCTTCACAAATTCTTATCATTCTCTCAAATTCTACTATCATTCTTTCAAAATCTACACTTCATCATTAAGAACTTTTTAAAATATCGGGATGTGTCACCTGAAAAGAAACTGAAGAAATAAACAGTTGATAAATCAACGAGAAGCTTTTGTTGATTAAACTCATTTTCTCTCGTTATGGGTTTTATCCCAAAGAGTATTTTGGTGATAAAAGTTTTAAATAGAAACTCAATGATGAATATTTTAAATATAAATGTCTTGGGTTTAAGACCTTAATATTTATTCATATTAAAGAAATATATCTTATAATTGCCTATAAATAGGTACTTTCTCATATTATGTATAACGCAACAACTAGAATAAAGATCATTCTCTCTTTTGTAATTTCTTCTTTTCTTATATATATTTTATATATGTTAAGAAGAAAGGTCGCATCCCGCTCTTTTTTGCGTCCTGAGCCGCGTCCCAGTCGTGTTTCGCATCCTGCATCGTGTCTCGAGCCGCGTCCCGCTCTTCTCCACGTCCCGAGCTGCGTCCCGCTCTTCTTCACGTCCCGAGTAGCATCGCGCTCTTCTTCGCATCCCGAGCCGCGTCTCGTTCTTCTTCGCGTCCCGGGCCACGTCCCGTGTCCAACATCACGTCTCGAGTCGCTTCTCGCGTCTTGCGTTCCGCGACCTACGACCTGGTCAAGTCTATTTATGACCTCCGCTGTCTCCTATGCCTTGTTGACCGCTCCAGCTCATGCATGTTACATCTAAACTTGTACCTTGCATGTGAACTTGTATTTTTCTTGTTTGTCACCGTTTTACTTGTATAAATAGGTACCTTTAGTTCTAATGAAATACATAAGAGCATACTTATTCTTATTCTCTCTAATTCTCTCAATCTTTCACTCGCTTTTAGTCTTTCTTTCTTGCTGCCGTTGATTCATCTTTGTTCTAAAAATTCTACAAGTTATTAAAACTGTGATCGAGTCTCAGAATTTTTTTTTATCGATTTTGTTTCTTTTGAAACCCTATTCTCTTTCAAAAGTTATTTTTCGGTCAAACCTTTTTTTAATCTCTCTTTGTTATTTTGTTTCCCTTTGATTACTCGAATTTCTCGTCATGGACTCGACCAAAAGCATCTCAATCTCGTTCAATGGAAACAATTATTCTATTTGGACGAAGCTTGCTAAGGACAATCTTGGCATGCGAGGTCTTTGGGGTTTCGTGACATAATCGAATGTGAAACCGGTAGATTCAAGTACCAGATCAGAAAAATGGGAACAATATAAACTCACTACCTTGGTTATTTTACAAAATTCCCTTGAATCTCATATACTTCGTACATATGGGCACATAGAGTCTCCTAAGGAGCTTTAAGACAAGCTGAAACAAGTTTTTGGCAATGAATCCAATCTTAGTCGTGTGTATGAGATAACGAAAAGCCTTAATAATCTAAGACAAGAGGAAAAGCCTTTTAACCAGACTTTGGGTGATTTTCAATAATTATGGTTAGAACTCGAAACTTTAAGGCCTCATACTGCGGACCCTGTGGAAATTGCTCAAAGAGCAAACCAGGATCAAGTCTTTAGCCTTTTATTCTCCCTCGATGAAAAATAAAATGACATTATTCATCATATACTTCGCAAAACCTATTTCCGTCGTTTAAAAAATTTTGTATGATGATTAAAAAGGAAGAAGAGGGAAACCGTCTCTTTAAAGGATTTACCGAGGAAGCTAATGACTCTAAAAGTACCTCTGGAAACGCCACTACGATCAAGCCTATCAAAAAGCAATTCTCTTGTGAGTATTGCAAAAATTAAAGGTCATACAAAGGATCGTTGTTGGATTCTTCACCCCCATTTGAAAAGCATAAGCCATAACAGTCAAGGTAAGGCTAATATGGCCTCTGAGTCTGAGTTTTTCTCCAAGGCAGACCTCGAGGGATTTTTCCAAATGATTCTTGCAGGGAATCAAATAAACAACGCCGGTGAAGAAGGAGGTAAAGTTATCTCTACTTTCTCTATTTTTTGAAACGATATTATACTATATTTTGGAGATACAAATCATATGATTAAAAATCATGACTTGCTTAAAGATATAAAACCTCATTGTGGCTCTGTTTCTATTGTGAACGGGGAGAGTATTCCAATTAAAGGAACTGAGAAGATTATGCTTCTCGGTCATGATACAAGGGCTCTCTTCGTTCCAAAATTTTCTAATAATCTTATCTTTGTACAAAAGCTTGCAAAAGACCTTAATTGTCATGTTTATTTCGATTCTAACTCTTTTTGGATACAGAATATTGAAAGCAAACAGGTAATCAGCAAAGGAAAGCTCCTCAATGGTCTTTATGTTATCAAGTCTATGTATTGTGATCCAGTTCGTGTTTCTATCAAAATATGTATTGTGATCCAGTTCGCGTTTCTATCAAAATCAAATTTTGATCAAGTTTCTAAGTGGCATGCAAGACTTGGACAACCTCATAGTAAAGTTCTTACTATCATTTTCCCGATCTTAAAGATAAATATGAAACGTGTGAAGCTTGCATCTTAGGAAAGCACGTAAAACAAGTATTTCCAAACTCTGTTTCAGTAAAAACTGTTTTGAACTGATTCATTCAGATGTTTGTACAACTCCGGGTTTTTTCGTGATCAAAAGAAATATTTTATAACCTTCATTGATGAGAAATAAAAGTTTACATGACTTTATATTCTCTCGTCTAAAAGTAGTGTTTATGATGTATTTGTGAAGATTCATAAGCATATTTTAACTCAATATGATGCTAAAGTAAAATGTCTAAGGATTGGCAATGGTGGAGAGTATACTAGTCTTCAGTTTCGCAGGTACCTCGAAGAACAAGGCATTACACACCAGGCCTTGTGTCCTTCTACTCCACAACAAAACAGAGTGGCCGAGAGGAAGAATAGACACCTAATGGAAGTCTCGAGAACTATCTTGTTCGATCGAGATGTTCCTAAAAGGTTTTGATCTGATGCGGCCTTTCTTCTTAATGAGGCTTCACTTTTGTTGCTTTTGAACGCCTAAGCTTGAGGGGGAATGTTAAGAAGATTGGTCGTATCCCGCTCTTTTTTGCGTCCCGGACCGTGTCCCGCTCTTCTCCACGTCCCGAGCTGCATCCCGCTCTTCTTCGTGTCTCGAGCCGTGTCTCGTTCTTCTCCGCGTCTCGCGTCCTGCATCGCGTCTCGAGTCGCGTCCCCCGTCCTGCATCCCGCGACCTACGACCTGGTCAAGCCTATTTATGACATCTGCGGTCTCCTATGCTTTGTTGACCGCTCCAACTCATGCATGTTACATCTAAACTTGTGCCTTGCATGTGAACTTGTATTTTTCTTGTTTTCACCGTTTCTACTTGTATAAATATGTACCTTTAGTTCTAATAAAATACATAAGAGAATACTTATTCTTATTCTCTCTAATTCTCTCAATCTTTCGCTCGCTCTTAGTCTTTCTTTCTGGCTTCCGCCGATTCATCTTTGTCCTACAAATTCTACGATATAGATTTTTTTATTTAAGTATAAAAATAAATAAGTATACTATGTCTATTTTATAATATATATATATATACTTATGTACATAAAATTATATTTATATAACATTCATATATATATATATACCTATATTTGTAATAATTATAATTTTTTTATTTTAAATAATAAAAATTTTGAAAAAAGTTACGAAGGGATTGTCCATCTTCGAAAACTTTCCGACCAATAAGTCGTTTGTAATTTTCGGATGAAGTCACTCATCCGTATTGTTTCAGCAGTAGTTATCGTCCATAAATTTATGAACGACAAATTGGATTAAAAAGGAAATTTTGGGGTCATCCGTAACTTACCCGACATGTCGTTGACCCTCTTGTCCATAAATTAGCTAAATTTTTTTGATACATTGTAGACGACTATATTTATTTGTATTAACGGATTAATTATAAATTGACTAATCCTTCCGAAAATGGCGGAAAAATTTTGGACGGATATCCATTACGGTAGCTCATTTTTGAAAAAATGTGGACCATTTGTAATCCATCCAAAACCTCATTTCCAAATGGATTTTGGATTGATTTGGCCATCAGGAATCCGCTTTTTCTTGTAGTTATTATGTATTTTTCTTATTTTGTTTAGCTTCTGGTTCATCCCAATGTGCGCACGTTAGATGTTAACACATCTTCTAATATGAAAAATATATATTTATATGTATATATTATATGTTCATAAAATAAGGTCAATATTCTAGATCTGCCACAAGTTGCACAGAGGCGAACAAAGAGGGCAAGGCAAAGGAACTTTGGGATTTGTTCGCTCAAGTGAACATAAAAAAGATGGATAAAAACTTCACAGGACGTCAAGGAACACTTAAGAAATAATATAAAAGGTCTCAACAAGGAGAGGAGGCCGAGAGGAGCAAGAAATTGGAGGATTAAACAATGCTCGAATAGAGAGAAAAAAACTCGATCCAAACATTTTTCTAAACCAATATACTTAAGTTTGGTGGATTTTAGGGTTAAGAATTATGTAGAGCTCGATCGAACTATTTTACCGAATTTTGTTATGTTAGTTTATTTTATTTAGTTTTCCATTATTGTGTGGTCCTTATAAATAGATGACCCATTGTATTGAGATTGTATTTTTTTTTATTTTATAGATTTAGTTAATGTCATGTTTCAAGTAAATGGCCTAGATACTACATGAAGTTCGGGTGCCTCAACTAACCCCGAATAGAGAGTGCTAGGGGGGATGAATCACCTAGGCATTATGCAAGGTCTATTAGTCGCTCGAAAGCTGGATAGGTGCTTTTTTTAGGTTTTAAAATTTCTTTCCCGCTAAATCATAGAAAAAAATTTATTATTCAATGATCTAGTGGGAGAGGCATTTAGATCAAAACAACATCGTTATGGTCTTTAACAAATAGAAAAAATGAGCGAGAACCCTAACTGCATGGCTTGTCGAAAATCTCTCTCTCGCACATGCTAAAATTTTCGTCATTCTCATATTTTTATACCACCATAGTTGTCCATATCATCACACCACTCGTCATCGTATTTCTCTATAATGACATTATCTTCCCTCTTGGTTTTTCATCTTTTTTTACGGAAATCTCTCTCTCACTCGTGGCTCACCGAAATCATCGTTGCATGCTCTAGTTTCTCTATCAGTCACCGTCTCTCTCGGTACTCTTCCTACCTTCTTCTTTCTCCACTTGCAGCTTGCTGGCTTCCTCCCTCGTGATGCCCATGACACTCGATGCCAGTTTCGATAAGTTTACTTTTAATTGTCAGTGTATCTCGATAATAACTTACCACAGGAAATATTTTTTATTTGATTATGTTAATTAATTTATTTTAGATAGTTTTTTTAGAGATTAAAAACAATTTGCATATGATTTTTTAGAGATTTTATGTATGATATACTAAGATTATTTAAAATTATGATTATAAGGTGGTGGAATCGTCTTCAGCTTCAAATTATACTTTTGAAACTGCAAATGAGACATCAACATTACAAGAAAATCAAATGATATCGAATAGGAATTCCATATGTTAGTCAATCCAAATAATATAGACAAAATTTAGTGCAAGTTATGCAGAAAGATTTTTTATGGAGTTTATACGCTAAAGAAACTTGTATAAAAAATGCAAGAAATTTTTTTTGTGTGTTTTAAAGTAACGAGCGAACAAAAAGAAACATTTAGGTTAGCAATAAAAAAAGGAAAAAAAGAAATGATCTCTAGTGAAAGATATGAATATATGTCATTTTGTGATAATTGGTGAGCAAAATAAAGAAGGCAAGCTAGATATTAAAGGGTTAGAGAAAAAGAAACCTCGTCTATTTGGTTCTATGGATATATATTTTTTAATTTGGAATCTCCTACAAATTTATGATTGAAATTGAGCCAACAAAGTATTCATGATGTATTTCCTTAAGAGTGGTAAAAAATGTTCATGAATATATTGCTAGATGTGTTTACATTTATGGTGTTGCTTTTAATATGTTTGATAATTATATGTCCAAGATGTTGGTTGAAAAGATTGGATTATATGGACCCATTACTACACCACCAAATTAATACCAATTAATAGAGTCCTTATTGAAGTTTAGATCAAATGAATGAAATATCTAGTAAAGAAACAAAAAAAGATTGGAATTTCAATGGATGTTTGGTTATTACAGATGCTTGGACAATTGAAAACGAATGAGTATTACGAATTTGTGCATCAATTGTAGAAACTTTATGTTGGACCTTTCTTCTAAAGATTTTTAAAGTGGGGCACAAATGTTACAATTCATATTTGAATATATGAAAGAATACATTGAGAATGTTGGTGTCGATAATATTGTTCCATAGGATTCCAAATATCCTGATCAATTGAAAGCTCTATTAAGTGTCAACTATTCATTGTCAAATAATATTCACATTGTTCATAAACATTCATTTTTTATTTGATCAATTTCATATAAAAGAACCATATTCTTGTTCCAAATTTGGTCTAATAAAAAAATTATGAAATCTTTTGCTTCTCTTTGGATTTTATATTCATTTTCTACTAGATGTTCAAAATTGGTAACGGATAATGCCACTAATAACATGGTCACATCAAAGTTGTTAAAAAATGTGATACCAAAGATTTTTGTACATCTTGTCCAACTCATACAATAAATATGATGGTGGAGGAAACTGCAAAGCTTGACAAGTTTAAATAGAAATGGCTAAGGCATTTACGATTTTTGTTTACACCCACCACAAGACTTTATTGATGCTAAAAAAGTATACTAAGAAGATACATATTATGAGGTTTAGAGTTACTAGATTTGCATCGGTTTATCTCACTTTGTAAAATTTGAACGTAAACAAAAATGATTAATCTTTGATACGAAATAATCGGTAGATTGCAAATGATCTAAGCATCCTAAGGGAAAAATGGTATATGCCATGTATAAGTTTTTCTTTTTGGAATGACATAAATTTGTGTTTAAATGATGCAAATGTGAAGACATCAATGAGATTGTTGCATGTAGAGTTACAAATATCGAAAAAGGAGATATGTGCAGCATATAAAAATATTGAGAAGAGTTATAAATTTATTTTTAACATTGTTAATGAAATTATCAAAGATCGGAGTCATAGTCTTTTACATTTGGTGGTATCTTTTGAATTTTTACCATATTTATAAAGATTTGATGATTTGACGATTCAATCGGATGAAAATATCTTAGATACTATTTTTAAGTTCATGGAAGTTTTCTTTCCAAATGATCTTGATGATCAATGTTCAGTTATCAATATCAAACTTTCAAAATGCAAATGGATGATTTATTTGTGGTTAGAGAGCTTGATGAACTAATTTTGATTTCGAGAAAGAAGAAGTTAACATTGATTTTGAATTCGGTGAAAAATGTTTTAATGAAGAATATGGAGAAGTAGAATTATATAACTATAGAATTTATTTATGTTTCTTATTTCTTTCAGGAATTTACATTTTTTATATATTATGAATATTTAAAATTAAGTAATTAGATTATAATATTTGGTAATTATATTATATATATTCATCTAGACACCACATATGTCTAGATGTTAAAAACTAAGTGTTCGTATGGCTAGTGTTTTCTTGAACTTCCGTCATGTATTATTATTATTATTATTATTATTATTATTATTATTATTATTATTATTATTATTATTATTATTATTATTATTATTATTATTATTATTATTATTATAATTATTATTATTATTATTATTATTATTATTATTATTATTATTATTATTATTATTATTATTATTATTATTATTATTATTATTATTATTATTATTATTATATAGACAATTTGTTAAATACATATGTGAAAAAATTAATTCATATGTTTTTTAATTTTAAACAAATCCAAAAATTATTGTGAAATTTTCCATATGCATTCTAATACATAATTTACCTAACAAAACCAAATGTTCACAGAAGGATAGACACATGAATATCAGATAATGTCATAGGAGCGAACATGGGTCAAGGACCAACTATTGCTAATGTATAAATACAATACTACGTATAGAAAGGATACATGTGTGGGAGGGTCCGAAACTAGACCAGTAGCCATATACAAGCTCTGAGTTCATTTTAAATACTCATTTATTATATAAAAACTAAATGATACCGGTGTGTGGTAATTAAAATATATTTATCTTACATTTTGTATATAATTCATTAATTTGAACAGTGTCATCAGATTTCATATGCATACGAGACAATACAGACGCGAAATAAAATTTTCAATGTGTAAATTTGAACAATAGATTTATAAGGTGTAATTTAAACTAATAGTGCAATTTGCTTATAATGTATTTAAAATTGTAGAATATAAATTGTCGGAAAAAACGATTTGAACCGTAATATTTTCATGATTATTTTTCTTATACGTACTTGCACAAATATTGAGGATTAAATTTAATCAATAACATGATTTAAGAACAATAATTAAGATATGAACATGATTTAAGAACTCACCTTCAAGTCGGAAAAAACAAAAGCACATATATTAAAATATGACAAAAAAATAAGCACATAGGATAATAGATGTCGAGCATGAGAAATCTAAAATCTCATGAGGTTTATCTTTTAGCCACATTATTATGACAACTACATACAATTAGAACTCATATCATAACTTCTAATCATTTTCATGATCTAGACAACAACAAAGAAAACTTGTGCACATTTTGAGACACTAGAAACTCATTGATAGTGTAAGAACAAAAACAAAAGAGCTAAACATGAAACAATATCAAATATGATAGAGAAACTCATTTGTTGTTCCCGATGACACTATTTGTAGCCAATAAAGGGGCTGATCCAACCTGCTCGAGTGATTCACATCTAGATAGTTTAGAACAAAACTACAAGCTTATTGGAAAGCACAAACGTCATAAAGACAAGATCTAGACTTAACAGAATTGCATTCTCTTTTTACAACTAAAACATGAAATCTTTCAAATTACATGACATCCAATTATTCTCAATAAATGTCAAGGAATAATAAAATAGTCAACAAACTGGAAGATCAGAATTCGGTTGGACCAAAAACTGAATTAGAATCAATGAAGAAAAATAATTAAAATTTATATATCCGTTTGATGTTTCAACATCATATCTTGGTCCTGATTTTCACATTTTCCACAATTGTTATATAAATGAAGAAAACCACCGCAAAAATACTTGCAATATTCAACAACGACCTATTATTGTGCAGTTCAGAAGAGTAGAAATTTATGATACCAATTAATTAAGAATTAAAGAATTTTCGATCTTATGTTAAAATCCAAACCGATAAAAATAAATTGTCATTCTTAGGATTTCGAAACAATTATATACCCTAGAAACCATGAATTAACACTCTCAAGATATTTGATTGATCCAACCTGCAAAATACTAAACACAAAGAGAAATTGTTAACAACGTAATTGTTGTATCAATCCGAGTAAGCTAAATTGCAAATATGCTAGTAGATAGAAGCAAATAGACTTTTAGAATTGTTGTACCAAATACATAAAAAGCCAAAGAAACAACAGTATATAACTACCTTCGATGAAAGTGGAGGATTGACTGAGGAATGATTTGATATTGTCCTTATAAAAAAATCAAATGCAGACCAAACAAAGGACTACATAGACTAACAAAACGTAAACCAATTGTGAGAGACACCATAGCAGACAAAGAAATCAAAATTGTGAAACATACGTTCGTTTAGTGCACCATGAATTACCTTGACAATGAGAAATCATCATTGCTTTGTTGGAAGCAACATCAACTTCAACCATATCCCCAACAGCTTTAATATAAGGCTGTAAGAGACGACATAAAGGATTAACTTAATTGCAAAAAGAAAACAGAAACATTAATATTAAAGAGATATGATGCAAAAATGTCAATGGAAGCACATTAAGAAGAAGGTAAACTCCTAAAATACAAAATGACCTATAACTAACAATATAATGTGGAAAAACCAGAAATAGATTATTTGCACGAAGAGTTACATTTTTTTTTTTGTTCATGGCATTACCAACTATATATCCATGAAGCAAGCTACGAATATCAAGACTTGCGAATAAACGACAAGATTCTCTTAGCCATCCCTTGCTTTCTCTTCCAATATTTCTATATCTCAAGACATGCGAATAGAAGGACACAATAACCATTAAGCAGCAATATAATGTGGAAAACCTAGAAAATATTATTTCCAAGATTGGTTACAATACCTGTTAGTTAAGGGCATTACCAATTATGTATCCTTGAATCTAGCTACGAATGTTAAGACTTGTGAATAAACGGCTAGATTCGCTTAGCCATCCTTTCCTTCCTCTTCAATGTATCTATATCTCAAGACTTGCGAATAGAAGAAAAAAAAATAGAGGCTTAACTTATCTCAACTAAAAGCAGAGACTGGCGCAGAGGATTCTTGTACCGCTGAACAGAGAACCACACACTGCAATTGGATGCCCCTTTTACTAACACTTTGATGCATATAACTAATAAAAAAACTTAATTCATTCACTGACACTTTGATGCATATAGCATTCTAAATTATCTCCTTGTAACCCCGCTGAGTGAAGATGCAAGAATGCTTGCTTTTCTCTCTCTTTGACCATTGTTCACATCCATGTAAACAGTTATTACAACCACATTAACCGCTCACCCAGTCTCAATTTTTTCCATACATTTCCACTAAATTTGTAATGTTCTTCTCCTTCTCCATATCTGCATATTTAATGTTCCCGTGATCATCGTCCTTGTGCAACTTAACCTAAAACCAAGGAGTGTTGGATCCATTATATAATTTAAACCCTAATCTTCCAATTTATCGAACTTCCACTCTAAAACCAAAAGAATCCAACATGTAATGAACCTTCAACATGTAATGAGCCAACACTATTCCGATGGTGTGAGGTAAGATCGATTAAATAGTTATGTTTATGCTTATTCATCCGTCTCTGGGTACTCAATTTGGTCATCTAATATGATGTATCTATTGTGAAAATAGTTGCACAGCCAGGTTCACGTTCTTTTCTATTGTGAAAACAGTTGATGGGGTAGGTCAAAAGCTACTCGTTGTTATAATTTCAAATCTACATAAATCGAACACCGAGCACCCCTTCACAAATATTCGTGCTATCTAAAAGCCTAGAATGACCTGAGTTCTTGGAAAATAGATGTTCTTTAATACAGAAGGAAAACATGCCATAAATAGCGATTTAAACCTTAAACAAAACAATAGTGAATTGGTGGAAACATGACAAAAAAGACAACAAAGCCAAATCATAGCAAATTTTCTTCGTAAAAGATGAAAGTATCAAAGCATAGAATCCAAATGGAGAATCAATTTAATTACAATTCAATTGAGTTTTCTGCGAGTGATGATTAAACACATTTAATTCCAGCCACAACATATAAACATCATATTAATGATATTAACTTTAAACTCCATACTTCATATTCATCTGAGTTCTTTTATTTTTTCACATTTAATTACAGTCAGAACATATACTATCTAGCCTACCATTAAGCCAGTATGAAGTTATAACCATTTACAGTACCATGTTTTATATTTGCAACAACAACATGTACAATCTAGACTAAGATTCAAGCAACAACAAATACACATATAATTCCAGCAATAATATAGTTCTACGCAATTTATTGTAAATGGAGAACAATGACTTACTAAACTGCAGTTGACGAATACAGCAACAATATATAAACAAACTAAAGCGTAGTTCATGGGAAACAACGCACCCGATGAAGTCGAGATCAAGTTATGACCATTTACAGCCAATGTTCTCCATTTGCAGCACAACATGTACACTCTAAACTACCATTCGAGCAACAATATACACATATTAAATTACTAATTTCGTATCAATTACATACCATTTACACATATAATTCCAGCAACATTATATACACCATACACTAACATTCATGTGAATATCAAGTGATCACCATTAATATCCCATGTTCTCTATTTTCAGCAAGAACATATAAACTATACAGCACCATTACAGCATACATCAGTACAACAAACATCCCAAAAGATTGGCCAACCACATGACATAACCAAAAGACGAACAATATCAAGGAAAACAAAGCAAATTATTTTAAATGGAAAACATGGCTACCTAAACTGCAGTCGTCGCATATAAATCAACAGTTTGCTTGTATTCCATAGTAACAGGCTAAAAACAGATGTGGAAAATTATTATGCAATGTGAATACAGATGCCCAAACAGTTTGTTTTGCATGCATAGTACAGGAATCAATATTTTCGCTTATGAAATAGAATATAACGTATTGTTATAATATTACTGTTAACATGTTCATCGATCAGAAGGTACTCCATCCACATGAGTTGGCCATCCTTTTTAGCTTTCCTTGCTCCCCAAACGTGAAATACTTTCCAAACAATTTCATGCATTCTCCAACCAACAATCAAATCAGAAAAAGGTAACAGTAGTATCAAACATGCTGAGGACTTTTTAACTACTATATATGTTCACTTGCAGTCTTATCATGCTAGGAAAATGCAAGTGAACAATGAGAAACTACTATATCTATTCACATGCAGTTCAGTTCACTTCAGTTCACTTCTTTCGACGGTTAATAAAATAAAAGAGAATTGCCTCTTTGATACAAATAGACAAAGTATTCACAAGTTGCTATAACCAATAAAATAAAAAAAATTACTATTTATGATAGCTCACTCTAGGTTCAAGATGACATAATGCAGACTTCATTAGAATAGAAATACAACATCTATAACTCAGCCCAATCGTGAAACATACTGCGAGGAAGTTGACCAGTGTCATGCACAACATAGTCAGCATCAATGACTATTTATATATATCAAATATTGACAGGCTCAATAATGGATAAAACCAAGAGGTTGAAACAACTTACAGCAACCAAATATGTTTTTACTGCAGAACTAAATTGCAGATAGCTTTACAAAATTGTTTCGAGCTCTGTTCCTAAGCTGTCCGAGACTTGAAATGTAGTTAGGGCTTGAAGAATATCAGAGCTGTAAAAGTTGTTTTCAAACCTTTGCCAAAATTTGAGGGCATTGTAACCAATTCTACCACAAATTTGGCATACTAATCTTGAAGGTTGATGATTTGGCGTATTTTGATGGCTGGCAGCAGGGTGGCACCCTTGTCTTCCACATACTAACAAAAAATTAAGATAATTACTTCCTCTGCTGCTAAAATTTTCTCGGGGGTTATCGTAGACAAAAGTTATATTTTCTGCAAACCCAAATAGAAGGAATTTACCAGCGTTGCAAACTAAAGACATGTCTTGTTTCCAGGAGCTGTCCGAGAGATATATGGAGGAGAAGAATGAACCATTCAAGAAACAATACTATTCGAAAATAAAGATAATCACATTCTCTACTGCAAAACCAAATCGAAAAGAATATACCTTGTTTGCTGAAAGAGTTCACTCGAGGATTATCGTCGGTAAAATCTACGTTTTTCCAAACGCAAATCGAAGGAACTTACCATCGTTGCAAACCCAAAATCTGTGTTTTTGCCAAGAGCTACCCGAGAGAAATCTTGAGGAAAAGAATGAACCATTCAGACAGAACAAAACTATCTGAAAATAAAGGTAATCACATTATCTACTACAATATCAAACGAAAAGAATTTACCTCTGTCGTACCTCTTCGTCCTTTATAAGTGTATGGGCATCATATATATCACCATTTATACATTTGTTTCCTATTGTTGGATCTTCGTGTTCTCTTTCTCCGTAAAAAAAAAGATTGTTGAGCTCCATAACGATGGATAAGTTATCAACACTCTCTATTTGGTCATGGATTTTGACAATGATTGGATGTGGAGATATAAGAACCATTATCCTAGGGCCATCATCGAGTGCCATTCTATGTTGCCAGATTAGAGATCGTATAAGAAATAAACATAAGACAAATGAAAAAAACTCTACCAAGTCGAATCTGAAGGGCACCTCCACCACTGCTAAACATTGTCGCAGACGTGGAATCCACGCGACAACGTAACTCAGCCACCCTGACTTCGTTTAGCCACTCTTATATCCATCGATATCACAAATCAATCGCCTTCCACTTCCTCAAACCCCGCATAGAGCAACCTTTGAAAAGCTTGGGAGATGAAGGAATATTCGAAAAGGCATGAAGAATAAAAGGCTTTATCGGAAAATCGGCCGACTCGGACCCTCGATTTAAACAATAATTTGAGCAAAATGGGTTTTCCATGGGATGGAGACCTAATGTGTTCTCCCTGAATAGTGTTCTCGATCGACGATACCTCAACTACTGAAAATCAGACCGAACGATATCACAAAGCAGCAACCGTCCACTTCCTCAAACCCCGCATAAAGCAACCAAACATTCGAAAAGATTGGGAGATGAAAGGACATTAGAAAAGGCATGACGAATAAAAGGCTTCATCGGACAATTGAAAGACTGGGAGGCTGGATTTTAAAAATAATTTGAGCAAAATGGGTTTTCCATGGGATGGAGACCTAACATGCTCTCCCTAACTAGCTCTCTCACTTGATGATTCCTCAGCCACCGGAAATCAGAGCGTTGCTCTCGTTGCTCCCTTCTGATTCATCGGATCAGTCAGAAGAGGAAGACGAAAGTCTGTCGTCGCGAGTCCTTCTCTTCTCGACTTTCGTTTCTTGTTGTCGGGAGACTCTATTCAAAAAAGAATGCGAGCAAAATGAGTTTTTCATTGGATGTCGACCTAACCTGTGCAGCGCTCTCGCTCTCCGATACCTCAGCCATCGGAAATCATATCGTTGCTTGCCACTGCTCCCTTTTTTTTTGCCGCCGCTGATCCCTTTTGTTTTGGCAGATCAGTCAGGAAGAAGAAGTAAGCTCTGTAGCCGCAATTCCTCCTGTGTGTAAGGTTGGTCGATTCAAAGAACTAAATTGAAAAGAATTAATCCAAATTGAAGGCATACATTGTAAAAGGAAAAGGGAAGTAAATGAGAGGTTTTTTCTCTTTGATTGACGTGGGGAGGAAAAATTTTCATTTTTCTATATATGATATTACATTAGAAACAAATTATTCACGTTCCCACATCTTCGGAATTTCATTTTGTATTGAAAAACACACAACTTTCTATAAACGCGAAATATCAATAATTTGCAAAGATCTCATAATTCTGTCTTTTTATCTTTATCTGAAACCAAAATCCGACTTCACCTTACTGACCAATACGTTTATGACTTGTCCTCTCACTCCATATATGCTTCATCATCAAGCCGAGCATCTCTTGGTAACCGTCACTTTAAGACCATGCTTCATCTGAAGGATCATGGACAAGACTGGTTCAACCAAGTGCCCTTCCACAACCTTAAAATCATAGTTTTGTAGTAACTCCATTGCTACTAACTTCATCTGCACGAAAGCTACGTCTCTCCCCAAGCAAGTTCTCGGACCAGTTCCAAACGAATAGAACTTGAAAGAAGGCACATGTTTCAACCCTCCATCCTCCGAAATCCATCTCTCTGGCTTGAATTCGCATGCGTCTTCTCCCCATACGTCTTTCATCCTCCCCAAAGCATAAAGAACGAATATAATCTTCAATTTCGCATCAACTTTGTGCCCGCTTGGAAGTGTATCAGGTTTTATAGGAGACTTCCGTTGAAACGGAACTGGTGGATAGAGCCTCAGTGCTTCACACAATGCTCCGTGTAAGTACACTAACTTGTTTAACTCCGTTGGATCGAACGGCTTCTCGAGGAGGTCCACATTTCCTGTTCTTGGCTGTTTCGTATTGATCTCTTGACGGATATTTGCCAATACTTTAGGGTTCTTCGATAGAATCCAGAAAAACCAAGAAAGAGTGGAAGCAATAGTGTTTGTCCCTGCAACCATGAAAGTGAGAATGATGTCTTGAAGGAACTTATCTTCATTAGGGTTCAGGAGCTTGTATTTGGTCGTGTCCAAATTTATGTAGGAAGACAACAAATCCATGGCCTCTCCTTTGGATTCAACCCGGGATCGTACCTCCTCTCTTTTAGCAGAAATATACATCCCACAAACCCGATCAAACGTGGCACGAGCTCTTCTCATCTTCCTCTCTGATCCAATTCCCATCCAATTTTGCAGTCTCCACAAGAACTTTGGCTTAACATGTCTATATACAATGGCTTCTTCTGCGTCATCAAGGGCTTTAGCAAACTCAACCTCCGGCATTTCAATGGAGAGGCTCTTGGCGTCATACCCTGAAACCAAGAATAAGGTTGTATCAAACGCAAATCTTTGGAACACGTCTTGCAAATCAAGGACGACATTTTCCTCCACGGCATGATCAAGAATAGGGACAAGTCCTTTCTTGAGCTTGTTTATGGTAGTAGTCAACGTAAACTTTTGAAACCCTTGATGGTTGAGCATAACCTGAGCCGATTTCCTCTTGTTCTTCCACAAATCCGAGTCGGTATTGAATATGGCTTCCCCAAAAACTTCGAAAACCTCGTTGAACTCAGACCCTTTAGAGTAATTCAAGAAGTTAGAGCTCATTACATGGTGAATATTCGCAGGATCGACCGTTACCAAAAGGTCTATACCCGCGAACCATGGGCCTTTCAAAGCGAACGTCGAGTTAGAGTTCTGGAGAAGCTCGACGGTATAGTCATAGAGTTTGGGAATCATTTGGAGTAAGCCCGGGAGCATACCGAGGAACGGCCAGTTTGTAGGGAATATTTCATGGCTTTTCTTCTTCATGAGTAAGAAATAAAAAGTGATAAAGCAAAGGAAAAAAACAATGGAGGCTTCAACTAAGCTTACCGAATCCATTATAGAAGACTTTTTCTCACAACGAAGCTTTGTTTATGGTATATTATATATAGAGTTCACATTTTATTTTATTTTTTGCTTTTGAGTTAAATATGCAGCAACATAAGAATGCGAACCGTAAAAATAAAAACTATTAAATCATGGTCCTGTCAAAATCATGTTGGCTGTATTTTGATTGGTTGTTATTTTGTGGCAAAATATATTTTAATATTTTTTAAAAAACCAACATCATTATGGTTTGCTAATATAAAATAAGTAATTTTATCACGGGTATATGTATTTTCTTATTTTAACATTGAATAATTATAAAACGATAAAAAAATATACTTAAAAATGTTAAGAGTATATAAAACCGTGATTATAACATATAGATATATATATATATATAAGTGCAAATATGTTGGATCATAAAAATTTAGGACAAACATCAATTATGACAACATAATGATATGATAAGCCTGAGATGGAACATCTTGATGAGCTCCTTGTCATGTTACTAATGCTATAATCGCAGCGGAGGATCATCTCTCCAGTTAAAGATTAAGTATTTAGCTCCCTTATCTATATTTGTTGCATCTGGTGCCTCTAGATTACAGTGGTATGACATGTGCTTTTCCATATCTGGATTTATATCTGTTAATCGTTTTGGTTTTCTGTTCAATTTATAGAAAGCATTTTTTATGAGAAAATTTATAGAGATTTGGTTTTATGATGGACATTTGAGTCAATTCTTTAGGGCTGTTGGTACCCTAAATACCTGTTTCTACACTGAGATAAGGACAAGAATCCCAGAAACCGATTCATGGAACTATAACTTTGAGCAAACAGGAAGCACACCTCTCAGTTTTACTGTAAAGGTATGCCCTTATTATTATCATCAGAGAGGTGGCTCAAACCATATTCGACAAAAGCATTCGAATAGGATTTCAATAAGTTTAAGGGTCTATTATTTTCAAAAAAATAATTAATATTTAAAATAATTGTATGTTAAAAATACAAAAAAGTTTATTTTAATTTTATGCTATAGGGCCTCTTTTCTAACATTTTTTTTAGTTGACCTGACCCATCTATAACTCTCCAAACTTATTATCTTGGTACATGTTTGCTTTATGTGTCTTACATTGTCCATTCATCTGTTAGTCCGCTGCCCTGAAGGAGGCAATAAATGATCTTGAATGGCCTGGGTCAAGCATACATCTCAGCCTTCAACAGTCTCCCCCTTGTGTCATATTGAGAAGAGAAGGTCATGGAGACTTGCAAGTTCCATTTCTCCCTTGTCTACGGGCAAAGTATATTCTCTGTTAAAGAATCAACTCAACACCGTTCGAGATCTTTATTTTTCAAGATTGCCGAAGAGTTTAAAACATCGGCGAAAACTTCAAAATCGACGACAAGTTTACGAGTTATAGATTTTCAAATCAATATGATGAACTACTTCTTGTAATTTGTAATTTATGTTAATATTTATTTTTTGATATTGAAAATTTAATATAGACATTTATGTATTGAATTATCATTTGAATTTATGAAATATATATATATTTATATATTTATATATAAATTTTATATATGAATTTACTTTTGAAAGTTAATAATATCGAACAATGTATAAATTTTCTTTATGTAATTACATATTTTGAACAAAAATCTAGAACTTTGGTTCAAAATCTATAATGCATACAAAATAAAAATTTATAACAATTTTTTTATATAATTGATATAATTTTAAAGTAAACAATATTAATATATTTCATAAATCAATATAAAATAATCCAATAAAAATTTGTTTAAAATTATTAGTATTATTATAATTTTTGTGTTAAAATTTATTTTTAAGATTTTAAAATTGATTTTTTTTAAATTTTAATAATATTTAACGATTTTTTTATATTTGTTTGATCGCGAGAAAATTGACCGTTTTTTCTAAATAATATATATATATATATATATTTGTATTATGTGTATCTTTCAAATTTTCTACATCTAAATGCTAAAGTTTTACCAATATTTTAAGGGGATTCTTACAGAAACCATGAAATATTGTTAAATGAATATATTAATGAACTATGGTTAGTTTTTTATATTAATTCATCAATTCACAATTATTTCAAAAGAAAAGTGTAATTTTTCAATCTAAAAAAAAGAAGAACTCCACGAATTTTAAAAAGGTACTGAACTTTAAAACTTGAAATTTATATAATGTTATATAATGAGTATTTACAGAAAAATTAATCTATATATTAATAATGGTTGATCTCCATTAATGGTCTTGATCTAAGCCTCCGTTGAGGAAATCTCCCCTCCTTAAATCGCTGTTGGTGTGATGTGTTCTTTCGGTCGTTTGATCACTCTATAAAGTCTCATTTATCGACCAAGGCATAGTTGGAGTTGTCTAATCCTCCTATCCCTTGGATAGAAGCCGTATGCTTCAAGAATGCGATCCCGAAACATTTTCACTACTTGGATCATGGCGTTAAACCCTCTATCAGCACGAATTCCGATTATTGTTGGAATCGGAATTCTGTCTCCGCTCATCTTGCAACTCTAGTGATAAATCCATTTCGAACATTTTTTATGTGTGTGATTATAGGAATCGGATTCTAATTTTTACAATATTTTAGGTCCACAACAAAAGTCCATAAAAATCGTATGTCTAGATTCTCAATTGATATTCAGTCTGTCGTGATCGAATATCAGAAACATAAAATATTTTTCGAAAAATGATCATTTTATATTCGGATTAGATGTCGGAAAACAATTTTAGAAAATCCGTCGAGAATTTCGTTAGGATTCGGCCAGAAAATTCGTAGAAAACAAATCCGTCAAAGATTGTAGTGAGAATTGACCGGAAAAAGTTTAAAATATTTATAAATAACCAAAAAATAAATTTTGTAATAATAAACTTTTTATATGGACAGTTTTGGAATGAATATTCTATCCTTAAATTTGTGGACAAAATATAGACAATTTGACATACCATATAAAATTAATTTGAAAATTTATGGATAATCATTCGTTTTAAAAATAAATAAGTAGATCAAAGATTCTCTAAGTATCATATGTATGGATTCCGAATAGATATTCGACCTGTAATATCGCTCATAATTATAGACAAATAAAAAAGACAACGATTCGTCGAGAAAAAAACGTTTTACAGTCAAATTAGTCGTCGAAAAACGATCTTGGAAAAGTCATTTGGAAATCCATTGAGAATTTCGTCACGATTCTGCAAAAACTCCGTCAAAAAATCCTTTAGAAAATCCATTGGGAAGTGTCGTCAAAATCGATTGCAAACATACCATAAAAGAAATGTATTCATGATTTGATAGGTTCAAACAGATACAGATATAATAAATAAATAGAAAGCTGATTTATTTAATCATTTTACTTTTCGTCTATTTGTATTTCATTGTTCAAAATAAAAAAAAAATCAGAAAAGTTTAAAATTTATGATTAATAAAAATTAAATTTTGTAATACTGAATTTTGTTTATATGGACGGTTTTTTCGGACAAATATTCTATCTGTAAATTTAGGGATAGAATATAGATGATTTGGTTATAAGTATAAAATTGATTTGAAAATTTATGGATAAATTATTTAATTAGAAAATCAATTAGTAGATCGAAAAATGTTCATAAATATCATACGTCAGTATTTCGGACATATGTCCAGCCACTAATTTCGTCCATAATTATAGATGGATCAAAAGGATAAAAATTAACAAAAAAAGATCATTTTATAATCGGATTAGTCGTAGAAAAACGATCTTGGAAAATTCATCGAAAAATACATCAAGAATTTCGATAAGATCTTGCGAGAAAATTTGTCGGGAAATCCGCCGAAAAATCCATCGGAGATTGTAGTCGAAAACGATCGGAAAAATAGTTTAAAATTTATAAATAATAAATTTTGCTTATATGGAATATTTTCGGACGAATATTCTATCTGTAAATTTACGAACTGAACGTAGACCATTTGGCTATACCGTATAAAATTTATTTGAAAATTTATGGATGAATTATTAATTTCGAAAATCCATTAGTAGATCAAAGATTGTGTGTAAATGTTATATGTCTAGATTTCAAACGGATATTCGGTCTATAGTGTCGCCCATAATTATAGATGTATCAAAAAGACAATAATTTGTCGAAAAATGACCATTTTATAGTCATATTAGTCATCGGAAAACCATCTTAGAAAATTCATCGGGAAATCTGTCAAAAATCCATCGGGGAGTATAGTAAGAATCAATCGAAAATATTTTAAAATTTTATAAATAAAAAATAATTTTTAATAATAAATTTTGTTTATATGGATCGTTTTGAGGCGAATATTGTATTCGTAAATTAGGGACAGAAAATATAAACGATTTGGCTATACCGTATAAATTGTATTTGAAAATTTATGGATGAATTATTCATTTAGAAAATCAAATAGTAGATCGAAGATTGTTCTTAAATATCATATGTTTGGATTTCGAACAGATATCTAATTCTAGATGGATCAGAAGGATAACAATGCGTCGAAAAATGATTGTTTTATGATCCGAATTGTTGGCGGAAAACAATCTTAGAGAAATCATTTGAAAATCGTCTAGAATTTCTTCAGGATTCTACGAGAAGATCAGTCGAAAAGTACGCTGAAAAATTTATCAGATAGTGTAGTTGGAATCGATCAGAGAATAATTTAAAATTTGTAAATAATAAAAAATTAATTGTGTAATAATAAATTTACAGATAGAATATAACGATTTGATTATATTATATAAAACTGATTTGAAAATTTATAGACGAATTATACATTGAAAAAAATATTAATAAATCGAAAATTTCAAGATTTGTAATAATGTTATCGTTTAGACAACATTTTAGGAGATCTTTATCTTTGGTTCCACAAAAACCAAGCTCTTTGTGGTCCAATTGAAATATCATTTTCGATCACATGAGAAGTCTACCTTAATTTTTTTATACTAAATATCTACATAGGATGGTCCGATTATCTTTTCGCGAATATCATACTCACTTTTTTTTTCTTTGAGATCATTCTGATGTTTAATTTTACGTAGGAAAACAAAAGATACTACCGACAATAAAGATAGATTTGGTCATTCACCATCAACTCTCCTACGGTTTTATAGTAAATTCTAATTAAACATGGAAAATATTATTTTCACTTTGAATAATAAGGTTTTAACTGCAACATAACTAAATATCAATTACTAAATAAACTATAGAACTAGCTATAACTTCTGAAGACACATGCGCAATAAAACTAGATAATAAATTTTATATTATATATATATATATTATAATTTCTGGAGTAAAATATTTAAACAATCGGAATAGTTTTTCATTAATGAAAATATATACTATTTTTAACGATTTCATTAAATTAGAATTATTTTGGATGAGTATAAATAATTTTGAATTATCTTTTAATAAAAGTGAAAAAAATATAAAATAATTGATTTATGAGAATTTGAGAAAAAAAAAGTTGACTTCAACATCCTCCAACCATTTTCAAATTTTTTAGAATATCTCTAAACCGGAACTAATATCTAAAACTCTATCAATTACGAATAAATTATTTCAAAACACTCAATCTTAGAATTAATTTTTCGAAACATGTGCCACGCCAGATTGACGGAGGTCACAATGTTCATCAACTCTATTTGAGTTGGGGTTGAAAAATTTCAACCAATATATACTTAAATGTAGACCTCATCATCAGCTAATACGAAATCTGGACGGATAAAGTTTAGAAATAATAGAACTGAGTGAAATCTATTTAAATCGGGTTAATTTAGGAAAAAATTTATGGAACACATTAAAATAAAATAAAACCCTAAGTTTCATTTTAACCAAAAAAATCCCCAAAATTTACCTCATGAAACTCATGCACCCCATATGTTATTTGACTTGATCTAAAACTGGAGAAAATGCTTCTATATAATTCGTTGTTTTCATTAGAGAAAGAGTGAAAATGAGGTATAGATGATCATCGATTTTAGTTATCAAAACTAGGGGTGGATGAGTTATTCGACTCGACCTGAATCAACCAAAACAATCTGATCCATATTCAATAAGGATTACCTGTAGAACCATTTTGGTTCCAAAATTCAATACTCATTCGTGTGTTTTTCGAGAGAATCCGAAAAATTCAAACAATCCAAATAAAAAAATATATCTAAAATTTAATTAATAACATAAGTTTTGTATTTTTATTTTATATTTTATGGATTTTTTTAGGATTTATTTCTATCTTTAATAAGAGTATGAACCTAAACAACCCAACAAATCTGAATTGAATTTTTGTTTCTTTTGGTTCCTATAATTCTAAATTTTTAATTACTCGAACTCGAATCAATCCAGTACAAAAAAAGGTCCAATTCGGTTCTATTTTGTCACAACTCAAACAACCAAACCAAACCGAAAGCAATTCGAATCAAAATTCCAAATAATTCCAAATATCCATCCTTACTAAAAACAAATGTAAACCGAGATGTTTCAAAATTCAAAAATATTGGTATTTCTAAGTATTTTGTTATTTTTGTGGAGAATATTGAAGGGATTGGTCGAATCCTTTAGGTTTCCCTTTTTCGTAGATATTAGTATCAAATTTAATTATTTTATAATTTTTTCTTTCATTTTTTTGTATTGTGTAATAAATCTTCCACAAACACGATTAACTACAAATTCATCGGGGTTTTAATTTGAGGATGAATGTTTGTCTTATGGTTGGGGTTGTAAGTGCATACATAAGGTTCATCCTTACAAGATTATAAGTAAAATATATGATGAATCATTGAGATCTATTAATACTTATGCCCCAATCAAATCTATGTTGATACACACCTCAATTTTTGGATTTCAGAACTCGTAGGAGGAATTCGTTATACTCAATTTCTCAAATAGGATTTCTAGATTATAAAGGATCTCTTGATTGGCCTATGGACGCTCTTTAAGAGTTTGACTTTTGTTTCTCTAGATTTTGGAGGATTTCTCAAGTAGGATTCTCTAGATTGTGAAGGATATGATCACACGGAACAAAAATAGCTTCATGAGTAAAGATGACGGAAAAACAAAGGTTTGGTGGAGCGAAAAACGCCACAAGATGTGTGAAAACCTCTTGATACAGTCGAAAATGAATTCAATTGTACCTAAATAAGTTGAAGACCAAGAAAACAAAAATTTTATTTCTTAGCAAATTGAGTCTGATGTTACAAATGTATTGGAGTCCTTTATTTAGGATATGTTCCACGTTCTAATATAAAAATACGTAAATAAAGGATCACAAATCGATCAATTAACCGTTGGAAAGATTTTCTAGCCGTTCGAGGTCTTTGGAGGAGAAAAATAAAGGATCCAGTCGGATATACTCTACCTTGGGAGATTTCTTAGTCGTTACAAAAAATATGAAAAGGTCTTTATCTTCCATCTTTCCTTATCCGTGTCACCCAAGCCCATCAATTTAGGTGTACAAGTCAAAGCTTGATTCAAATGTAGAAAATCAACAAGAGTTTCCCTTAAGTTGAGCCCAAATCCACATTTTGATTAGGCCATGGAGTACGTTCCTTGCTTGGTTACTTTGTTCCTTAAACTCCTTGCTCATCCACGTATGAGTAGGCTGTGGAGTAAGAATATAAGCTTGGTTCCTTCAGCTAGCTTCTCATCCTTGTAACCCTCATTTGGTGTGGCTCGTGGTCGATGTACTCATCATTTTCTCCTCCTTACGAGAATTTCTTCCTCAAAATGGTATCTCCTACATCAAAATATCAACAATATTAAATGTCACGAGAAATATCATTTGGAAGATCAAGGCGATAGGCGTTGTTGATCCGCTCTAGAACGAAAAATGGGTCGTCTTTTATTGGTACTAGCTTTGAACCCATTTTATCAAGGAAACTTTCTTGCCTTAGGTGTAGGCACACTCAAACTCCTTGTTATATTTTTCCTTTCCTTATCTATGTCACTCGAGTCCCTTGTTTAGATGTGTGAGTCAAGGCCCCATTCAATGTAAAAAATTGATGTGTGTCTCATTTGAGTTGGGCTTAAATCCTTATTTTGATGAAAGTCTCCCATGCCTCTGTCACCGTCTCGACTGCTTTGTTCCACATGCTCCTAGCTCGTCCAGGAGTGAGTAGGTCATGGGGAAAGTCTGCCAGCAAGTTCCTTGAGTTAGCTCATCGTCTGTAGGACCATCCTAGTTGGTGATTTCTTTACTTGGTATGGCTGAATGGTCTAAACGGGTGATGGGATTGAACCCATAGACGTTAGATAGAAATAGAAGTATTATAGATTAAGAAACTTAGAATAGTGTTGACGTTTTACATTTGTAAATTCAAGATTTAGTTTAAATTTGTCGAGAATTCACTTACATTCATTCATGAGTTCTAAAATAAACAAAAAAGAGAAGTCTAGAAAAAGATATGCGAGTGAGTTAGAAAAATTAAGCAAGACACTTTTTCATAAAGATCGTGAGTTCTTTTTTTCATCTTCTTCTTCTTTCATTTTTTTTTTCTTGTTTATCTTGCTGATGAAGGAGCCGCTCAGTTGCAATCACAAATTCAGTTGATGGTTGACAAATGCAGATGCATGATACAAGAATTCACTAACAACCAACGACTTGGTTGGGTGGAAGCAATAGAATGTGGAGAACCATAAAACATGATAGTAAACTAGATCGTCATTTATACCCTCTAGATATAGATGAGGAAAATTATGTTGTGATACTAGATGAGGATTATGATCGTCCCATGAGGCACAATTAACGAGCAAAAAACTAAATCAATGATGACATCAGCAACAACAAGATGGAGATTTATTCGTTCATTGGTCGGAGTGATCCAAAACCTTTTTGGGTAGAAGCAGAAGACGTAGATGGTTTTTTATCACCATCAATACTCCAAATTTAAGAAAGTGAAACTGGAAGTAGCCAAGTTCAACGACTATGCTCTAGCGTGGTGGGATCATTTTACGCTTTCTCGAAGATGTCTTAAAGATCGTGCTATCACAATTTTGGACGAGATACATACCATTATGCGGCATCGATTTGTACCTTCTAATCATCATCGAGAGGTTAATCAATATTTGAATCGATTAATGCAAGATATTAGGAGCGTAAAAGATTGTTACAAGAAGATGGACTTCCTGATGAGTTTGGCAAACATTGAAGAAGATAGGGATTTGATTTTTTGTCTAACTCTTCCTCCTTGTCGTTGATGTGGCATCGCCTTGGTCATCGGGTAATTTATGTCATCTTTCTCAAGATCAAGTTGAGGTTGTGCTTGATGTTTTCATCGTTTAGGATGAGGATTTGGTTGTTTTGCATATTCCATATCTTTTTTAGATTCCCTAGTGCATCACGTTCAGGATGTCTTTGTTTTTCTGCAAGATTACTCATTATCGACTCCATTTGTTTGAGTATTCATAATCATGTCAAGTTGATTATTGCATTCATAATTCTCTCCTTGTTTAATCATATTCTGTAGTTCATTATTTTTAAGAAACATCCGAAAAGAAAAGATAAGTGCAAAAATTGAATTTAAAGGATAGAAGTGTATCTTTGGTCCTTGAACTGGACTCTGATACTAAAATGATACATGCCTGGAGTCTTGGATCTTAGAATGCGTATGAAGAATCCATTATACTCGATTTCTTGAGTAACATTCTTCAAGTATTAGAGGATCTCTTGACTAGACTATGAGATCTCTTCCATAGTTCATCTAATTGGTGGTGGATGATATGATCACATGTGCCAAAAGTAGCTTCATGAGATAAAGATGATGGAAAAATGAGGATTGGCACCACAAGAGGTGTGAAACCCTCTTGATATAATCATAAATGAATTAATTGTTTTTGGAACAAGTTGAAGATATTGTGTTCTTGATGAACGATAAGAAAATTATTTCTTAGCAAATTAAGTCTGAAGTTACAAATGGGGTGAATTTTTTTATATAGGATAGGCTACACGTCATAATAAGTAAAATACATAAAAAGATGTTACAAATCGATCTACTAGTCGTTCGAAAGATTTTCTAGTTGTTGTAGATCTTTGGAGGAGAAAAGAAGAGGATCCAATGGGATATAGATTGGCTTGAGCGATTTTCTAACCATTATAAAGGACAAAAAAATATGTTTATCTTGCACCTTTACTTATCTATGTTATCTGAACCCCTCAGTTTAGGTGTACGAGTCGAGAACCGATTCAATGTAGAAAATTGACGTGAGTCTCCTTTTGGTTGGGCTTAAATCCTTCTTTTCATCAAGAGTCTCCTATACCTTCTTCACTATCTCAAATGGTATGTTCTGCAAGTTTTTTACTTGTCCGCAAAGTGAGTAGACTGTGGGAAAAGTCTATCAACTCAGTTCCTTGAGTTAGCTTGTCGTCCATGTAATCCTCCTTTGGTGCGATTTTGTGGTCGATTTCCTTATCATATTTGGTACAAGTTAGATTTAGAAAATTTGAAATCTCAGGTTCCTGTAGAGAATATAGAGGAGAGCTTATCAAAGTCACATACAATTATCATGTAATTGAATCAAAATCACTATATACATTTTTAAGGTCTGTCGATACTTAATTTATTACTCAATGAAAAGATTGCATGTGACGATGTTGGTAATAAAGTTGCAGATGAAAATGTTCTTAATGATGTTGGTAATGAAGTTTATGATGAGGTTGGTTATGAAGTGTATAAAAAATTTTGTAATGAATATGGTGTTTGTGAAGTTCAAAATGATTATATTGGTTGTGAAATTAGAATTGATGATGATAACGAAAAAGGTGATTCGGAAGTTTTTCTAATAAAAAGTAAGAAGCGAGTGAAGAGAAGTTTATGGGTGGTGATGAGCAAGAGAGTGATACAGATTTTTTGGATGATGATACAGAGGATGATGAATAAGATGATGATATGGTAAATGATGATAAGGCTTTAGGAATCTAATTCATGAAGAACAAGATGATGAAAATGTCGAATTAAATGCAATTGAAAATGAAATTGGCATAAGAAATAATGTAGTCTATTTGGACATATTGTTTCAATCAGGTGTTGAAGAGAAACTGAAAATAAAAAGAAAAGGCTATTTCTCAAAATGTTCAGCACCGGTAAAGAGTTCCAAGAGTACGTGAGGAGGTATACCATTTATGCTTAATACGTTACATACAATATTATTGATGAGACTAGAACATATTGGAGTTCATTTTTTGTGATAAAGAATGAAAGTGAAGGTTTTATTTTTATAAAGAATGAACATTTAAGAACAAATGGCTCGTTAAGTAAATTCACAATAAGACACTTGTTCAAACTCTAGTAAAATGAAGTTGCTGAAGAAAACATTGCACAACTTTATTTGTAGATAAATGCAAAAATTCTTCAAGGTGAGATTCTAGATTATTACAAAGTTAAGATTTTGATGGAAGAGTGTCATGCAGCAAAACAAAAAGCCATGAGTTGGTTTAAATAATAGTACAATAAAGAATCCCAAAAATTATATGACCATGAAATAGAATTAATGAGCTAATTATGCATTTTAAAAATATTTTTGTTTATTAAAAATGTAAATGTTTATTAGGTCAATTCTAGGAATAACGGCTGAAATCCAAACTGTTACCACTAATGGTAAGGGGGCTTCAATCTATTCTATGTGTGCTTGAAACGTATTGAAATTCGTAGTTGACGACTTGGAGGTCTATTATCATATTAGATGGTTGTTTCCTCAAATAGGCAATCTAAGGTTAGAGCTTGGTACATGTAGTAATAAATGAAAATAATCAAATCCATATGATTGCATGGGAAATTGTAAAAATGGAGAACAAAGAACTAATTTGTAATCACAATTACATTTCGTATTTCTATTTATATAAGATTATAAAGATCCATGATATAATAAGAGAATTACCAAGAACTACTATAATTGTTGCTAAATTCGTATTTCTTTTCTTTAAAATGTTAATATTCAATCTAAATTTCGCCAATTTTTTTTTCCATCATAGCGTGTAAAATTTTTTGTCTCAATCTTTTTATACATAATTTTGTCAAGTATCACCAACAATGTCGTCATACAGTTGGAAAAACCTGCTAGATTTATAGTCAATATATTTTGGACGACCAAAGAAACATCCAAATCTCATATATAAAGCTTTTTGTTAAACGTAGTAGATGTTTCACCACTCTAAACCGTCTACAATAATAAAATACAATAAAGAAGTGTGAAAATCATTATTGTCCATACATACACTCACACCATTCACTTCTTTCATGATTGTTCATCACTCACTAAAACCCAATCAATGCCCATACATATATTCATATCATTCACTTAAGACATTATTAAGAAAATTAAAAGGAAAACTAAACAAAATTACCATAACATTATCAAAATCTATGATTGATCTATGTGAACAAAGCAAAAATTCCACCTAAAAACAAGATAATAAAGAAAAAGGCATACATAAACGAAACTACGAATACAAAAAATAAAAAGGAGAAGAACAATACGATGAAGGATGGAAACATTTGGATTTGTGTCTCTAAGCATAAATGTTTAAGGATTTTTTTCCCAATTTTATCCACCCGTGAAAGAAGGTAGGATTTACGACCAGATTTCATACTCTAAATTTGATTCGATAATGACATGTCATCTGACGTGTTCGTTATAGGCCGAAATTTTTCGACGTAAACTCATCGACAGTTGATGGCTAGTAAAAGCTCTCTCGATTTCATACGGTCTATCTATGTTAAGAAATTAGGTTTAAGTTCGGATTTTTATAATAATTTGTCTATATAGACGATGGAGTTTTAAATATTAGATCCAATTAAGAGGTGTTTGAAAAAATTTAGATGTTGTTTAAAGATTTTGATCCAAAAAAGTTTGTAACATGGCATGAATAAATTTTAGAATTTATTTTTTTCTCTCTCGTACTTGTATTCTTTTTAATTTAACATAAATAGGTATTAATTACAAAATTGATCCATAAATTAATAATTGGGACAAGCTGACCCCAAATTCACGTGACTTGAATCCGCCGTTAGTTGAACAAGTTGAGAAACAACGATTAAATGTATATCAACAGGTTTACTATGGCGAGAGTAAGCTAAGCGCTGGTCACCGAGCATTTGCAAGTGTCCCTCTCTTATGTGAGGCTCTATTTAATTTTTTTTATATATTTTCTGCGTGAAACCAAAATTCCATATTCTTTTCGCGTACCAAACTTGTAAAAATTTAGTATGATATTTATAATATATTTTAAATTTATTAATATTAATATATAAATTAACAAAAAAAATCCAATTTATATATGATAATTTATTATTGGATAAGTATTTTCGAATATTTAATCAAATCGGTATAAAAATAGATCAGTAAATCTTAAATCTCGATTAGTAGAAATTAAATTTAAGAGTTTTATTAATATTAATTGTTATAGCCTTATATGGGATAAGATACTTAATAAGTGTTGATAGATTTTCATTTATAGGTTAAGAATTCAAATCTAATTTATATGGTATATAAGTTATCGTAGAGATCCTGCAAATTAATCAAATGCACACCAAGAAAAGAGAGTCATTCCAAAGTCCCACAATTACAATGTATATATATATATATATATTGTTAGATTCGAAAAGTTATATATTTATTTTAGTTCTTTCTTTTAGAATATTATAAATTCTGGATATAGATTTAATTTCTTACATATTTTTTAACAAATCGTCCATATTCGACCCTGTGTATAACACCATATACATATAATCGAATATGAATGTTATGTTATAGCATATATATCTAATTTATTTTTAGAAGTGGGTATGAGTTTTACCGCCTATTACATTTTTTTCCTGATCCAAATAACAAGAAATGTGAATATCTTTAAAATCCGAATCTTAAATTTTAGATTAATTTGTTGTGGAGGTTGTTTGAAAAAATTCATTACGTATTATCAATTCATTGGGTCTATTTCTATTAAACTCACATGGACCCGTTATCTTTTAGTATGCCTAGTGGAGATGGTGCAGAGGGTAGTTGACGTACCGAAGATTTCAATGCCATCACATCAAATGCGCGAGTTTGCAATAATTCCCTTTTTCTAACCAATTTATACCTTTCTGTTTTAGAATTTATAAACTCATATATATTTATATACCTGTTATATATATATATATATATATCGTAGTATAAATTATACAAGTAAAATATATGTATATATGTAATAGATATAGTAGATATATCATAAATTGATAATATATGGATATGTTCATGTTATATTACATGATATATATACCTAAGTATATATATATATAATAGGAAAAGTAGTATGTGTTTATATTTTGAATGTGACAGTGAAGGAGAATAGGAAATGTATAGAATTTTGTTCTTAATAATAAAAGATTATTATGTGTGTAATTTTTCACAGAACGATATGTTTATTTAGAACCATACAAAATACATTTTTCAAATTGAATAAAGATTATGGGCATAAACCCAAATGAGAGTTACATATTTACCATGAATAATGTCTATCAATTCTTTCATTTAAAATATTATCATAGAAAAACTATTTTGGAACAAAAACCGTGATAAATGAAAAAAAATATATAATCATAAAAGCTATTATTTGATTTGTAGGTATTCCATTTAATGCGGCAGAATATCAGAAATATCCTTGTAGGGCTAAACCATTTCAAAAATACCCTTCCCTAAAATAATTATTAAATCCGAAAAATGAAAACTGAAAAAAGACAAATTTGCCCTTAATGTTCGAACGTGGAAAAATGGAAGTTCGGCAGTTAACATCTTTGAAAGTCGGTTGAGTAGCAAGGGTCGCAGTAGTTTCATGACCATCTTCGACTCAGTTTATTGATTTGAAATGGGTGAGTGTCAGTGTC
>CM071864.1:47665998-47683435 GCA_036759665.1 Gynandropsis gynandra | reverse complement strand
TCCCTACAGGTTCTTGAACCACCGTCTTTACGGGTTCTTGAACTACATTTTATGCGGGTTCTCCATCAACATCTTTCCCTCGCCCTTTCCCTCACTCTGTTCGTGCTATTTTCGCCGGTTGAAGTTCAACATATGCCTTACGTGATCTTAAAGGTCGTTTAGGTACCGGAGGAGGTTTAGCATATGGCGCAGACTCCTTCGATAAAGGTCTAGGACCTGCATAAAATTTATTTCATTAAACATATGACCAATGCGACCCATGTGACTTATGCAACCTATGCAACTAATACGACCTTTTGTGACCCATTCGACCCATGAGACCAATGCAACCTCTGTGACTCAAATGATCGTACTTACTTGGTGGTACTTCGACAATAGCGGCGACCTCTTGGACAGGATCCACTGCTAGAGTATCATTGGTAAGAACCTCATCCCTGGTGCTCGCATCTTTCTCAACAGCCTCAGATTTTGGATTAGGCAAATGAAACCCGACATCCTTAGAAGGTCTCTTACGGTGTTGATGATTCTTTTCTCTGATTTCTTTATTTCCTCTATTAATTTCTGCTCCAATGTCAGAAGGACTGCAACATCAGCATCATCTTGATGATTCTTTTCTCCTTCTCCTTCGGCTTCAGCATCACCTTCTCTTTCTTCATCAGCTTCAGCAACACCTACCCATCATTCGTCTTTGTCATCTTCAACCTCTATTATTTTTTCACTCACGTTATTTTTCCTCTTAGTCTCCTTTTCTTTCCCATTCTTTTGATCACCAAGAGCTGCTTTTCGTGTCAGCAGTTCTTGCTTACGGATACACTCCGGATTTCTACGAAGATGTTCCATCCATATCTGAACATCAGGATCGTGGCATCCCTCGTAATCCTCCAGATCAGAAAGTAAAGCTTCCACTTCGTGTTCAGCACGAAGAATACTTCGAATATTTTTGAAAAACAAAAAATAACCATATTACCCTGTGTGACCCTTGTTTCCCTTGTGACCCTTGTGTAATTGTTACCTTAGAATCTCCGATCTGCCTCATCACATCTATATACTTCGGGTTAAAATTGGATTTAACCATCTTCTTGCACGTTCTTGGGCATGATGGATACGCATCCAGAACATCAACATACCATCCCTTTCCGTCCAAACTAAGGATGGTTTCGAATAGAAGTAACTGAAACATTAAAACAAAATAATAAGAATGAAAAAAGTACGAAAAACATTGAAGTTATTCGAATAATATATACAACTTACCATTAGTGGGATCATGAAACCGCCACAATATCATTTTTGTTTCGGTGATTCCTCGTTAACGTTCTTGCGACAAGTATCCACAATCTTCTCGAATGTGTAATGCCCCCATGAAAGCCTTCACCAAATTCTAAACCATCAACCATGTCAATGAGATCATGACTGATAGAGTTTTCTGCTAAAGGCTTGTGAGCCATAACTTGCGCCAACAACATCAAAGTTGCCAACCTCTTCCGGTCGTCCGAATTCTTCGCATTCACAAGCTTTTCACTGACTTGTGCGGTGGTCACCTTTCCACGGTTGAAATTCTTCAGCCTGGATATGTCACCCCTTTAGACTCCCATCCTTTGGGATATGGTCTGTCTTTCAATTCGAAAATTAGTGTGTGCTCCACTATAGAGTATCGGATGGGAATGTCGTTTAAGACGAACCACAACTCCTTCTTGTCCCGTATAATCATGGAGTGAATTAGTAGGATAGACGTTTGAACCTTCATCAATGTGGAGTCACATTGGAAATGGAATAAATGTCTAAATTGTGATTCCTTCTCAAAGTAATGCAACTCGTATTCATCTAAGATCCCTCTCAGCTGCATTATTGTCAGGTGAGGATAACTCTTGGTGGTGATCTTTGGCATTCTGTCCATGTGCTTGAATTCATACACAAACTTCGGCTTTGGCGTCACCTGCAAAATGATTAATTAAGAATACATTATACTTCTATCGACTTAAGCGACCCATGCGACTCAACCGACCCTTGCGACCCATGCGACTTGAATGACCCTCGGACCCTCCACGACACTCAACCGACTCACTGAGACTCAAACGACCCATGCGACTCAAGCGACCCATGCGACTCAAACGACCCTTGCGACTCAATGACATAAGCGACCCATGCGACGCAAACGACCCTTGCGATTCAATGACATAAGCGACCCATGCGACTCAAACGACCCTTGGACCTCCTACAACGCTCAGACGACCATTGCGACCTAACCGACTCACTGAGACAATTGACTCACTGAGTCAAAGATGGTCATGCAACTCCTCCGACCCTTGCGACTCAACCGACTCACTGACATACCCATTTCAAATCAATAAACTATTTTTGTGACTCGACATCTTGCAAAATCCTAGAAATCAATCTACTAACACATATTGACGCCATTGAAGATTTACTCGTGCTCTCATCTTCCTTGTTGCTGCTGATTCTAGCCATTTCCTTCTTGCCAACTTCAAATCGATCCCTCTCAAGTTCGAAATCACTTCTTTTTTCTTGCTCTAAACTTTGAAATAGGTTCACACATCGAAAAAATGTTCGTCTTTCTTGCTTTTGACACGGTTTGACAGTTTTTCACGTCGAAAAACTACAAAATGTGTGTTTTGTTACGTTCGAAAATTAAGGGCAAATTTGTCTTTTCTTCAGTTTTTTCTATTTAATAATTATTTTCACGAGGGTATTTTTGAAGCACTTTAGCCCTACGAGGGTATATGTGATATTCTGCCTATTGAAATAGGGAGAGATTTTGTGAATAAATTGATTATTTTCTCTCGATCGGACGTAATGAATATCAATTTGTTTCTTCTTTTCGACGTATTAACTATATGAATAAACATTTAGAAGGATATTTTCGCTATGTTTCTTTTGATGAATCTTTTGTTTGATCAAACATACGATATTATTTTCGTATAATATCATGGGATCGGTATTAGCCGACATATTTCTTATATGTGTCGAATTGTAACTCTTTATGAAATGTAATAATTTCAACATGATTTGAAAATATCGTAACTAATGCTTGTTTCTGATAACCCACGATATCGTTGTGTTTTCAATTGTAAAAATATATTATGTTTGTGATCGAGCTTTATGATATCCGATATATACATATGCAAAACCACTTAATTCATATTTAGAATTCCAATGATGAAATATTTATAGATAAATAGTCTATTATAAATAATGAAAGATATATTTAACTTTTGTCCAGTGATTATATATAGTGAATGAACTATATCGTATCAGAAATTAGTGATATTAAGAATAATACAATTTATCATATATTAAAAGACTCATATTACATTCATATATGGTTTTCTGATCCGAATATCTCTTCATTATACTCACAACGATAAAATTAATATTTCTAAATATTATGAAATTTTATTCCATGGAAGTGATTTTTGGAAGTCGTTATACTCATTAATTATTTGAATATGATTGCATCCTCTTGGACGACCATAGTAAATATGTTTGGTCGTCCAATTGAGCATCCTCATCTTGCTTATCCACTTTATTTCTTATTTTGCTAACTTCAAAATGTTTATCTTCTCTAGAATATGTTTGGTCGAACTTTTTTCCCCCATCTGACAAAAAATATCCTATACAAATAGAGATAAATTTTAGAATGTCGGTTTATACTTTTTTATCCACACACATTACAAAACATATTACATACAATGCACAACAAATTGCTATTATTTTTACATTGCAAGATGATTATCGAAGAAATCAATAATATATCGCTTGCTGAAATAAAATAACTATTATAAAAAAATATCTTCAAAGTGGTACCCATGTAAGCTATATCCAAAATAATTATAAGAACATCATCCTCTAAATAGATTAATCTATGAAGAAACTATTTTACAATTCCTCACCTCTTTGACAGGAGATAAAAAATTAAAATCTCCATTAACGATCAAATAAAAACATGATTTTGATAAAATGATTAATGCAATTGGCTAAAACAATATACATAATTTTTTAGGGAAAATATTGTATACAGTAATAAAATCACGTAAAAATCATCTTATTATTACAACGAAGTCGAACAGCGTATGCATATTCACAATATCAATATATATTAATGAAGATTATGAATGTTGCATCAAATTATTTACTGATCTCACAGGACTAATAAAACAAATAAAATTGAATTATGCAATACAAATATTTTAATGCTTGTTGGAGAATGCCTATCAACTATTTAAACTAGAAAAAGGAATACATGTGATGTTCTTGCTATATATCGATCACACATTACGCATGTACAACGACACTAGATTTCAAATAACACAATTACACAATATTATAATCGAAAAAAAAAATCATAATGTTAATGTAGAAAATAAAATATATATACATCGACTTCCTTTGATCAAACAAAATTCATAACACCATTGATGTATAGCAAAAATCGAAATCCTCCAGCGATTGATTCAAATTAAAATTAGAGATTAACTATTCCTTCCATTAAGTTTGCTTGCTTAACAAGGTAATGTATATAATCAAATCATACAAGCGATGACTTCAACTCAACAAGCAGTGGACTTCAAGTGAAAAAATGAGATAACTAATAAAAAATCGCAATTGCGTCTGTGATTAGCTGCGTCTGTGATTCAACCACGCTTTTGCTGTGATTAGCTGCGTCTGTAATTCAACCACGCTTTTCCATCTCGCCCGGACTCACCAGAAACCGCGAATGTTGCGTTTACTGGCATTTGCGTTAACAGGCATTTGCGTCGAATAAGGTCACAACACCTATAACACGAACCTCATATCTAGAATTCTTAAGAGAATTAGATAATATCTGAAATTGAACCAATTGAAACTGAAATCATAGACTAAATCTCATAGTTGCAATGCCAAAATCACACCAAAATTTGCATCTAACTCATGTCTACAAACCCTGTCAAGATTTTCCCGTTCTTCTGCTCTCCCTCGCTCCCTCGCGATAGATTATGCAAAATCCATTAGCTTAACTCTTTGCGGCTAGCTTCTCCTTCGCCTTCTGAAGCTTCAGTACCTTCTTCACGATTTTCTGCTCCTCAACCAAAAAGGCTCGAATAATCCTAGAGAATATGAGGTGAAGAATATAAGCAACTACTACTTACTCAAAACAATGAAGGTGAGATCAATGAATTCGGGAATCTACCTCTCCCTAACAGCTCCTCCAGATAGGACACCACCATAGGCACGATTCACTGTCCTACGGTTTCTAGACAACCTCGACCTTTTGTACTCAGTAGGTCTCAGATGCGGGATCTGCAAGATATTACCATAACATATAGTGATGACATGCAATAAGAATGAGACAATGAGTAAACGTATGAAGCCTTAATTTGTTAAAATCCGATGATAATATCTAGCACGTTAGATAGAGCATAAAGTACCAAAAACGTCAATGCATATGTATTGCAATATGCTTAAATAGGCAGCAAACGGACCCGTTTAGTTGTCTAGTCTATACATAATGTTGCCTAAGAGAGTTTCTGTAAAAACTGGGTACATTCATATCAATGAGAATCGAAGAGTGTTACAGACAGCCACAGAACTATGATACCAAAGCAGAGGTTCATATTCCAAAGCTAATGCTTTTATGTTTCTTTATAAGCTAGAGCATGAAATTCAAATTTTTCACCATACTACTACTAGGCAAATTTGCAAGCCATTGTGCAACTAAAGCCGCAGCAAATCCAAATCCTAAGGCCTTAACAAAGCCCGTCAACATTTTGAGAACTTCTACATTATGTTTCAAGACGAAAAAGATTCATTCCTTCCTCAATTACATGTATCCTATAACGGTCCTGGAATATATCTCTGACCACCTAGTAGATAGATGCCTTAATGACTAAGATAGATCACCATTTCAGCTATACTCAAAGAGTTCTAAGCTTTGTGTGGACACATAAATACTTGTTCTTCGAACGAAAGCACATTGATTAGCCAGAATACACGCCGCACCAAAGCCTCAAAATTCACAAATCATTACTAAGAATAAAGACGCAATCCTCAGTAAAAGAAAACAAATTTCGATATAATAACATCAATTCAAATGATGCCCTAACTACGAACATTAAATTCCACACTAAAAGAAACTAAGTTCTTCCTTGTGTCTCTACCCACACCAGAAAACATAACCCTGACCAGATACCTAATACTAATCCCAAGCAAAAGAAGTCAAATGAATTCAAATTCAAAAAACAAAAACTCACCCCTTGAATTCTCTTGCCAGTGACAGGGCACTTGGGTCCACTAGCTCTCTTCTTCGCAGTATGGTAAACCAACTTCCCACCTTCAAAAATTACCCATAATGAATTCATATCAGAAACACTAATTTCCCATTTTCTCATCCGTCAAAATTCAATCCCACAGCCACATATCAATCACAATTGAACCACATTGATACGTACCGGGAGTTTTGACGATACGGTGTTGGTTCGACTTGGTCGCGTAGGAGTGGCGCGACCTGTAAACGAGCCGCTGAACCATTTTCGCCGAGCTATGTGGACGAACACACGGCTGATGCAAGAGATAGGCGGAGAGAGACCAAACGAAGGAGAAAGGGGTGCGTGTTTATATATGGGCGTTGATCTCCGAGCCCTAGATCTAACGGTTGTCTGAGTCCTACAACTGACGGCTAAGATTCATTACACATATTTCCCAATTGTTTTCAGTTTGACCCTTGAAGAGTTACATATTTCTATTTATACCGTTATATTTTAAATAAAAATGTGAAATCCAAACGGGATGTTTATGTTATAAAACAAGGTTCAAAAAAATACTAGACGCAAAACGGATGGATATCCAACATCTAGCGTCGAAAGATGGTTTTGAGTTGTTCTTTAGTTAAGGGGATGCATTTCTCTTTTCATTATCGATAGAAAATCTTCTTTTATTGAATCTTTGTTGAGTTTTACATATACAAAACTTAACAAATGTTTCCATTATAAAACCAGTGAATTGAAGTTTTCACATTGCACCTTTCTATTGGGAGAAAACCAACCCTTTTAAATCTAATTGGATTTGAGTTATTTTTTCATAATCATTATCAATTTGATTTTTATTTTAAATTTATTTTTCAATTGTATCAAAGTGTTTTCGTTTTTTTACATGTCATTCAATACATCATATATTTAAGTTTTAGAGTGAAGCGAAAACCCCTAGGCATGTTCTCTCCACGTTCATCCAAATTGAGAACACGAAAAACACCTATACACCAACCACGATTCTCATACTAGTTTTGGAGGTTTAAACCCTTGGTGACAAATCATTTGGTCTATCAAAAACCTTAAACATGAATTAAGTAAGTCTTTGTAGACTCGGTATTGTATATAAAAAAGACATGTCTCAATTTGAAAAAAAAAATATAATGTTATCTTGTGTGTTTTATTAAACATATATTAAACCTGGTAATTAATTTACAATAAGATCGCATATTTAAAAAAGTTAATAGTTAATAGAAAGAGTATTTATCTTTTTCTCCTCCTTATCCCTATGCATAAAATCCATTATATCTAAGATTTACATGTCCATAATATATGTATATATATATATATATATCAACAAGGGAAAAGACAAAAACATGGATCAAAATGTATCTTCCTATTTACAAAGTTAATTTTGCTCAACTTATTATGGCACCAAACCAAGTGATCTTTGGTTAATTTGGACATGTTCAAAACTCTTGTCACCAACTTCATATCCACTTGTGAAAAGAAGTGAAGCACTTTATCTTCTGATGATGACGACTCTTCTTCCTTATTTCTCTTTAACTTTCTTATTATGCATTTACCACTTTTCAATACATCTTTCAATATCTTCTCTTTCTACAATAATAACAATAGCAAATATTATCGAATTTTGATTGAATTCTGATAAATTTTTTACGTTTAAATCGTGAATTATGAAAAAAAAAAACCCTTACCTTTTGAAGGTTTATTTTGATATCTCCAAACATGTCTAGTTCCTCTGAGTCTTCAGGTTCGATTTGTGATCTAATCCTAGATTTATGATATATCGAATTAGTGCGTTTATCGGATCGCACGAACCTCCAAAACAACCTAATAGATTCCTCCATAATTTCCACAAGTTGCTCACTTGTGATTGCATGGTCTTTGATTCCATCTTCTAAATCTCTTCTTCTTCCTTTTCCTTTATCTTTTTTCGCATCTTCTAAAAATCATCAAAAATAATACACAATCAAATAATATATAAAAGAAAAGCTTGTAAAATGTTTCATTTGGAATCGGTTTTATTCGGTTCCAAATCGAATTTTTCATTTAACATACTTAATATTTAACCAGATGTTCAAATCTTCTCGTTTATTCGAGTTAAGATAATGTCAAATTCTGATAACCGATTCAAACCAATGAACCGGTTTGAAATTATTTTTTGGTTTTGTCGGTTCGTACCTCGTATTACCGGAATTTGAAGGAGATTACGAAGAACACAACGTTTCTTGACGTAATGTTGAACTCTTGGGCCTTCAAATGGTTCATTCTCCATGAATCTTTGAACCAAAACTTGAAATTGTTGAAATTCTCCGGCCACTTCGTTATACCGACGAATTCCATAAACGTCGGATTCCCATAGCTCAATGGCTTTTTCGTATTGCCAATGAAGAATTTCCCATGAGAGACACATCTGACCAACGTATACATGTTCTAATTCACCATTTATTTCTCTTATGAACTTAACCATGGGATCCGTTTCCGGTTTTTTCTGTTTCCATAACCGGAGGCTAACCGGGAAAACCGATGAATACGCCGAAGTAGAAGACGATCCCACGGTCGAGATTGCTTGAAGAGGGTCCTTTGATTGAAGAAGCCCTGAAGAACAGGAGTCATTAACACAAATCAGTACCAACACATTTTAAATATAATATATATATAGACAATGCATCCAAACAAAGAAACTTATATATATATATAGATATAGATATATATATATACACACACGATGAATTTAAACAAAGAAACTTATAAATATATTGGCATATCCAAGGAAGTCATCAACATTTTAACCGAAAATTAAAGATATAAAAACACAATAAGATAAATATATCAATAATTATCACAATTTTATTAATATATATATATATATAACTTATGTGCGACATCCATTTTGGAGATTATTAGTTTAATTGTTTCATCCCGAATTTACATTCTATATTAATCTGTCTATAGTGTATGATAAATCTTCTTAATAAATCAATAATTTGTAAAACCAGTATACATGTTTAAGAAGTATCTAATATATAGCAACGATTGTAAATTGTTGCGGACATATATATATATATAAACTATTTTAATTGAAAAGAAATAGATGTATGTTCCACTATGCAAAACCGGTTTAGTAAAATGTGGGAAAATTAGGTGAAGAAGTTCCATAAGAAGGCAATGTGATGAGAGAGAGACTAAAAAGCTAATTTGAAAGCTAAATAAAACTGAAATTTGGTGTATGGATCATCAATCAAGACATGACTATGAACATTTCACCTCAACTTAATTTTTCTATTATCTTTTGTGTTTGTCTTGTTTATATATGTAAACACTTTTAAAATAAATTGAATAAAAAATTATATAATATGCTTTCTGGTTAGAGCATCACAAGTCATATAACACTTGCATGAAGTGTAAATCCACTAATCGCCTAATAAAGTTTAAGGATGTTAATTTAAAATTACGAATAACAAAATCATACTTCATTAACAAGTATTTAACATTACACTTAGTGTTGAAAAAGTGTCTCCATATGTCAATTAAAAACCATTGAAATTGATATAATTATTATAATTATAAGCAATGGAAGTTTGTTTAAAATAGAAAGATAGTCCAAATAAAATATAGTAAATAAAGGCACATAGATAATAATGCTTAGCTTTTGTGTAATGATCACTCTAATGCACTGAGAAATAAATTATAAAACCGTCGTGAGATTATGTGGGACATGTTTTTCTAAATTATTTTGTAATTTATTATCACTTATTATAATTTTTTTAATTGAGTAAATTTGTCTACGTATATCAATAAGACAAATTTATACGAGATGGATTAAATTAGGGTTTTCACGATTGTAAAGAAAATGAAGAATAGAGTTTGTTTTGAACATACCAAGTGCATACATCTTCTGATAATTCAAGATGTCGAATTTTCGCATTCGTTCTCTGTAACTCTTGTAGAATTTATGAAGCTCACTGATGGTATCAATATGTTGAAACCTCTTCTCTTCGATCTTCCATGGCTTCAGATCTTCAACTATTTTCGGACATTCATCTTCCTCTTCCTTAATTGTCGGAAGACCAATCGCTTTAACCTTCTTCAACTCCATCTGTAATTGCTCTATCAGATCCTGATGTTCCCACAGACTCTCTAACCCATTTGAATCATCATCATCATCATCATCATCACCATCATCTTTTTGATTCTTACCATTATTATATGTGTGTTCCATAGATTCCTTCTCCGGTGATGTTTCAGAACCGAAATATTCTTCGAAATCTGAATCCGTTAAGAACCCTTCATCGTGGCTTGTGAATGTTTGACTGGAATCCATCATCCCCGAATCTGAATCTGTATTTTCCAGAAAATCATTCTCCACTAAGAATCGGATTTTCTCGGGAAAATAAAAGTTCCCTTCTTCGTCGAGTTTTTCAGACCCCTTTGTCTCCACAGAAACAGAGTTCTCTCTTTTGTCCTTCCCTGATTCAGCTTCCTCTGTTTCTCCATCGACTAACTTCTCCAGCAAGAAAACGTTATCTTTAACGGCGTCATTCACATACTCACATAACGATTCTTCAAGTCTTAAAGTAGCCGCCTTTGGTTCCTCCACGACATAACTGAGATTCTCCGCCGTAAAAGTCTCGTATTTGTCGGCCGTGGAAACCAGAGGAGAGGAACACCGGAAACTGCCGTCGCCGTCACTGTCTATGCATCCTTCTCTGATTAACCTTCCAAATGTTTCGGTCTGATAAGAGAACTTGAAAACCAATTTGGAAAATTCATGATCTTGTTCTTCTTCCTCTTCTGCTCCTCCTCCTCCTTTTGCATAATTTTTTATGGAATTTTCTAACTCGACCATGTCGGATTCTTGTCGTTCCTCTGTTTCTGAATCCATTGGAGAAGAAGAAAGACTCTTCGAAGCGTCGGTCTGAACTCTTGCGTCTTTTGAAACTCTAATATAAATCAAAATCAAATCATAAGCCGACACTGGAAAAAACGCGTTTCCTTTTTTTGGATTATAACTTTATTTATTGGAAAAAGGACAAAAAGGAAAAAAGCCACAGCGGAGTTAACATAAATATACCTCAAGAATAAGAAGAAGAAGAAGAAGACCAAGAATATTCGTGTGATGAAAGAGAGAAAGGCATGATCAGCTATCAAATTCAGTAAATAAAAATGGGTTTTGATTAGAAATTTCTTCAGAGCAATCATGGGTTTCGTTCATGTGTCGTTATTTCATTGGAACCCTAATTTCTCGGTTTGAAAACTCATGCAGAAGTGTAGGTATCCAGGAACTGAAAGAAAAGAACAGAGGAAAGGGACTTTCCACCTTAATAAATAGAAAAACGTTTCTGAAATCGAAGGGGGAAACAATGAAGAAGAAGAAGAAGGGAAAATAACATTTCAGCGACTTAGGGTTTTAATTGGTCATTTGAACTAATCTTTCGGTTGCTTTGAACCATGGCTTTCTCCGGACCGTTATTGGAGCGACGTATCTATCTGTCTATACACACACGTCTGCATATACGTATTATACATGTTTTTTGGTATATTCTAGAATCTATATACAGAAAATCAAAACGTGTGCACTCGTATACATATGTGTATATATGGATATATATGTTTAGTGATGTTTTCTGTTGACTTTGCCACATTGAACTAATTTTCCTGACCACTTGTTTATTTTCAATTTAACAATTCGTATTCTTCCTTTCAAATATTTTCCAATATATATATACACATATAAATCGGAAGATGTGATCGCTAATAGTTTTAAGAATGATTTATGGAGGTTTAAAGAAAGAAAGAATACGAGAGTTTATTTATTCAATTGAAACAAAAGCAGATAAAATATTCCCTCTGTAATACAAGGATACTGACATAGCCGTTTTTCTCGGAGTGAAGTCTTATTAATTTGTTGTCTGCTGACGTGGAGAAATTGAGGCATGTGTAGGCGTTATTGGGTTTGTTATTTGGTCTATCATTCCCTCTAGTAGAGTTTTTGCTGGCTTTGTTTGTAGGGATTGCTGATGAATCTATCGTCTCGGTCCTTAGCTTCCTTTGAGCCCTGGTAACCATGGATTGATTCCGTGTGCTTGCATCCCCCTCAAAATTGTGTCAGGATTGTCACCAAGGCCAAGTTTTTTATGAAGATCATAGAAGTGTTCTCGAGGAAGTGTCTTCATAAAGATATCTGCAACCTGGAATGTAGAAGGAATATGTTTAGTGACAACGGAATCTAAAACAATCTTTTCTTTTATAAAGTGGTAGTCAAGTTCAATGTGTTTGGAGCGCTTATGGAAGCCTAGATTTTTTGACAGATAAACGAAAAATAGATTGTCACAATGAAGGATTGTTGGATTTGGTTGAGGAATGCCAAGGTCACGAAATAGAAAAGACAGCCAGGTGATTTCAGCAGCTAAGGATGCCATAGCGCGATATTATGCTTCTATTGAGGAGCATGAGACCGTAGATTGTCTCTTGGCTGACCAAGACACGAGGTTGTTGCCCAAGAAGACACAAAACCTTGAGGTGGACCTGCGAGTGTCTTGGCATCCTGCCCAATCACTGTCACTGAAGGCATGCATAGTCAAGGAAGTTTTTAGAGTGAATGTATAAGCCATGATGTAACTATCCTTCAAATATCTTAATAAATGTTTAAGTAGTTTAAAGCCTCCAACAGATGGTTTATGCATTTTTTAAGAGAGGAAGTTAACTGAAAAAGAAATGTCTGGTCGAGCTAATGTAAGATATTGAAGAGCTCCAAGAATACTGCAAAAATGTGTAGGATCATGATATGTAGATTGTTAAAAGGAAGAGAGTGTATGCTTTAGTGGCATGGGTGTAGGAAGAGGTTTGCATAGAAACATTTCAGTTTTGTGTAGAATGTCTAAAACATACTGACTTTGATGAAGAAACAGTCCATTCTCATGATAATTGACTTGAATGCCTAAAAAATAATGCAAGGCTCCTAATGTCGGATGTGATAGACTTGATAGCACAAACCCTCTACATATATCCATGCCGAGATCGGATATGCTTTCCAACCGTTGGTGCAGAATTTTCCGAATGAACGAAACTGTTTCGTTCTTCATTTTTCTCTTTTGACGGCTATTAGGGTTTAGATTTCTGCTAAAATGATTATGATAACGAAAACATGTTTTTCGTTTCTTAAATAATTATTAAATTTTAATAATTACAACTTAAACCCTAAACTATCGGAATATTACATAATAGGCATAATACTTTCAATCTTCCACTTGCCTTTATGTAATATCTCAACAGTCGAAGTACATGTATCTCTATACACATACTTGTCCGTACATCTCATATACTAACCCCAAAAGAAAACCAAATACAATTATATTCTTCAGTGTTAGCGGATGAATATAACTGCATTCCACACTGATTGTCTAACAATCACAAGTAGATACCGAGACACTCGTATGCGTGTAACCTCGTAGGTTCATCATTAAACCGATAGCCAATTAGTCTCCACGAATTAACTAATCGAGGTTGGCGTCTAACAACATCCCCCAACGACCGGATAGCGTGAAGTAACATCTTTACTCATTTGAGTAACAACCTTACCCAAAACGAACCAGAGTGAAGTTGACGTTAGTATTTCCTTCCATCTTTACAACTCCGGATGCATCCTAAGCATGGTCATAACTGACAGCCTTACGGATCATCAACTATATCTCATGTCAATCACAATTGACTGATGAATGAACCTAAGAAACACCTTTCTTCATTCATTCAATGTACTCTGACCAAAGATTCGTACAATCATTGTGATTACTTACAACATAGAACTCAAACTCTTACCAAGAGTTGATGGATCCCATCTTGACCAGTCACTAACTACGCAAATATCTAATTATTCCCAATATCTATTCAACTAGTACTCTCAGATACTAGGTGTTCAGAATCAAAGAATAATAGATGAGATGCTAGTTACTATGCTGATCTCAGGTCTAAGTAACTATCTGGAGAAATCTTATGACAGTTTATTAGTTATTTAACCATTAAGCATTTCAGCCTTTAGGTCAGTTTAGTGATCACATCATTACGTGTATCACCCATATATGTGATTCAGTAAAAAAGATCTACTGATTTTTATCACCATAGAAACTTATAACATACATGTTGTTCTTTCCGGATCACTGTAGTCCGAGTAGTGATCCTGCGAACAAGAACAATTCAGATTAAATCGTACCAAAAACTTAACTCTCTTTATTATGATGTCTATCATAATGTCAAGTTTCAGATTTAATCTTGGACTCTATCATACAATTATGAAAATTCATCAAATGAAAATAATGCCATATATTATTAAAAATAAAATCGATGTCTAAAATAATACAACTTGCTATTAGTCTATAAACTAATGCCAGCTAGTCATCTCTCTCAATCCGATCTTCAACGTATGCTTGTCAAACTCCTTTGACGCAAGCGCCTTCGTAAACAGATCTGCTGCATTTTCTTTTCCATCCACCTTCTGGATTTGCACGTCCCCACGCGCTATGATCTCTCGTATCAGGTGAAACTTCCGTAGAACATGTTTCGATTTCTGATGAGACCTTGGTTCCTTCGCCTGAGCAATAGCTCTGATGTTGTCACACAATAAAGGAACAACTTCCATTATCAAAGGTACCACACCAAGTTCATCTATGAACTTTCTCATCTAAACCGCTTCTTTAGCTGCTTCGCAAGCCGCTATATATTCTGCTTCAGTCAGCGAATCAGCAATAGTAGCATGCTTGGAACTCTTCCAACTTACTGTGCCTCCATTCAGACAAAATATATAGCCTGAAATGGACGACTATCATCCTTGTCTGTCGAGAAACTCGCATCAGTGAATTCTTTTAACTCCAAGTTAGAACCACCATAAATGAGAAACTGGTCCTTAATCCTTCGTAAGTACTTAAGGATGTTCTTAACAACCTTCCAGTGTTCCTCACCAGGATCTGCCTGATATCTACTCACTACACTTAGTGCGTAGGCTACGTCAGACCTAGTACACGTCATGGAATACATGATGGCTCCCACTGCGCTAGCGTAGGGAAGCCGACTCATGCATTCTCTTTCTTCCGAGGTCTTAGGAAAATCCTCCCTAGAAAGAGAAATTCCAGTACCTATCGGTAGATAGCCTTTCTTGGAACTTTCCATGTTGTATCGTCTCACGATACTATCAATATATTGGGATTGTAACAATCCAAGCAACCTCTTCGATTTATCCCTATAGATTTTTATTCCGAGAATATAGGCTGCTTCTCCTAGATCCTTCATGGAGAACTGATCACACAACCATGACTTCGTCTCTTGCAACGCCGGAATGTCATTTCTCATGAGCAATATTTCATCCACATAAAGCACAAGGAAGACAACCGTGCTCCCACTAAACTTCTTGTACACAAAAGGCTCTTCATCGCATCTAACAAAGTTGAACTTTTCAACTGCTTTGTTGAAGTGAATGTTCTAGCTTCGAGAAGCTTGCTTGAGTCCATAAATGGACCTCTGAAGCTTGCATACCGTATGACCTTGAGTTGGCGACGTGAAACCCTCAAGTTGAGTCATGAAAACCTCTTCTCGGAGCTCCTCGTTAAGGAAAGTTGTTTTCACGTCCATTTGCCAAATCTCATAGTCATAGTACACCGGCTATTGCAAGTAGAATCCGAATAGATTTGAGCATTGACACATGGGAGAACGTTTCTTCATAGTCAATCCCTTCTTGTTGACTATACCCCTTGGCAACTAGACGAGATTTATAGGTCTCTATCTACCCGTTTGCTCCAATCTTCTTCTTGTAAACCCATTTACAATCGATCGGTTTGGAAGCCTGTGAAGAATCAACCAAAGTCCATACTTTGTTGATCTTCATAGATTCCATCTTGGATTCCATGGCTTTCCACCATTTCTCAGAATCTGGGCCTTGTATAGCCTCTTGGAAAGTCAACGGGTCGTCATCTATATGACCGACCATGTCCTCTTGCACCAGATTAAGTTTGTCAGGTGCACATCGAGAACGTGTTGACCTTCTCAAGAAAGACTGTGTAGCAGGTTCAACTTGCACTGGGATATCTTGTTGGACTTGTTCAGGAACAAGTTCCTGAACTTATTCCTGAACGGGCACTATTACTACAACATTTGAAGTTGAAGCATCGAAGCCTAACACTCTATCACCCAGCCAAGAACTCTCATTTGACATCTCATGTCCATGAGCTTGTGTTGGTTCGTCGGGTTCTTGAATCTCGTCAAGAACTACTTCCCCACCATGAATTCCTTCCTCAAGGAACTCCCTTTCAAGAAAGGTTGTCGTTCTGGCCACAAACACTTTGTGTTCAGACGGGTGGTAGAAATAATATCCCATAGTTTCCTTGGGATAACCTATGAACCTACACTTGTCAGACCTAACATCTAGCTTGTCTGGCTGAAGTCTCTTAACGAAGGCCGGATAACCCCAAACCTTGATGTGTCTCAGGTTTGGTTTTCGTCCCTTCCATATCTCATATGGAGTCTTTGAGATTGCTTTAGTGGAAACCTTGTTTAAGATGTAAGCAACTGCTTCTAAAGCATAGCCCCATAAGTTTATTGGATGATCCGTGAACTCTATCATGCATCAAACCATATCTAATAAAGTCCGATTTCTCCTTTCGGATACACCGTTATGCTGTGGTGTTCCAGGAGAAGTCCACTGAGACAAAATCCCATTTTGCCTTAGATAATCAACAAATTCATGAATAAGATATTCACCGCCCCAATCAGATCTCAACACCTCGATACTCTTTCCGGTTTGTTTCTCCACTTCACTGCAGAATCTTTTGAACATTTCAAAAGACTCGGATTTGTGTCTCATCAAGAACACAAATCCATATCTCGATATATCATCAGTGAACGTGATGAAATATGAATATCCACCCCTGGCTTCAACTCTCATAGGTCCACATACATCGATATGTATGAGTCCTAGGAGTTCTGTAGCTCTCTCTCCGGTTCCACTAAACGGAAATTTGGTCATCTTACCAGTGAGACAGGACTCACAAGTTGCATAAGATTCATAATCGAAATAGCCCAGAAGACCATCTTTATACAACCTGTTTATCCTCTTCTCACTGATGTGACCAAGTCTACAATGCCAAAGGTACGTCTGTCTTTGACGATCATCTACCTTTCTCTTATGG
>CM071864.1:47607415-47665878 GCA_036759665.1 Gynandropsis gynandra | reverse complement strand
AAGACTGTTCGAAATCCACGTCTATCAAGCATTGAAATAGAAATAACGTTCGAAACAAATTTAGGAACGTAGTAACAGTCTTCTAACAACAAAGTCTTGCCCGTTGGCATTACAAAAGAAATCGATCCTACAGCTAGAGCAGCAACACTTGCGCCGTTTCCAACCTTCAGATTGAATTATCCCTTTCTAAACCTCCTACTGATCCTCAGTCCCTGCAACGTATTGTAGACGTTAAAACTACTACCGGTATCCAAATACACATCTAGATGAATCAATAGTAGTCAAAGATAGCATGAAAACATTTTCCATGAGAATCTTACCTTGCTTCTTGCCCTTCAGAGACTGCAGGTATTCCTTGCAATTCCTCTTCCAATGCCCTTTCTTCTTGCAGAAGAAACACTCGGCTTCTGATTGGTTAGCCTTGGTGGCGCCGCTCATTGCCTTAGTTTCACCAGACTTAGGCACGCTCTGCCTGGTCCTAGGCCTCTTTTTGTCATTCCTCTTCTGATAAGAGGACTGCCTAACCATTAGCACATATCCCGATACCCTCTTCCCAATGGACATCTGTTTCTCATACTCAGTGAGCATGTTGTGCATCTCATGCAACTCAATGTCCAGCTTGTTCATGTTGTAGTTGACCACGAACGGGGAGAAGGACTCCGGAAGTGAGTGCAAGATCATCTCCTGCTGCATCTCCTTGCAGAAAGTACACCCCAGCTTCTCAAGCTGTTCTATCAGTTTGATCATCCGTAGAACATGGGGTCCCACAGGAGAGCCCTCACTCAGATCGGACTTGAACAAAGTCCCTGACAACTTGGACCTTGCCGTCCGAATCTGCTCACCAAACATCTTCTTAAGATGCTCCATGATCTGTTTGGCATGCTCGTGTTGTTTGTGGATTTCGCCACTCATTGACGCCAAGATGAGACATTTGACAATAATACATTTTTCCTCGTACTTGGTGTATTCAGTGAAAGCCTCGTCATTCGTTGGGTCTGGCACTGGAGGAGCCGGTTTGTCGATCACATCGATCAACTTCTCATGTGTTAGCAACAGACGCAAATTGCATTGCGATCCGGCAAAGTTCTCACCAACCAGCTTGTTGGTCTCGAGAATTGGACGCAATTTGAACTGAGACATTCTCAAGAAATCTAAAAGACGAAAGGAAAAATTTACAGCAGAGAGTTAGACATCGTATATATATCATTAAGGCATGAACTTCATCTAAATGATATATTCGCTAATCAATGTTACGATAACATTAGAAATCTTACTTCCAATTAGCATCAATCTATAACTATATGTCTGAGCCCCTTGGTAGTCAAGATGTTTCCCAATCATATAAAATAGATTCTTTATAAATTTTATCCCCATAAAATTTATAGTGAATTAACTTTGGCTCTATATCACATAGTGACCTGGTAGTCAGGTCGTTCCTATCGATATAGTTAAGTTCATCTTTCAGCTCATGGTCGGATAACAATTAAGTTCATGTCCCCCGGGTAGTCCAGGCGTATACAAAAACTAATTGAATCCTCCCACTAGACATCTGATGTCATAGACGTAAGAATCGAATTCTTGAACTACATGCCTCTTGGTAGTCAGGTCGTACCATGTAAACGAAAACTTATTCAAAATGTCTACGATTAAGGAAAAGCCTAACGATAAATAATTTATCGTCTAAGAACTCAATTATTAAATTTTTAAATTATAATACTTTAATTTTAATTGATTTTTTTTTATTTTTTACGATCGGGTTACGTGCGCCCGCTCGAGCTCACGCATGCGCCCGCGCGGGCTCACAGGTCGCATTGTTAGGGTTAGGGTTGGGGGAAACCCTATCCGCCGCCGCCGACGACCTATCACCGGTCCTGCTTCGGGCGTGACGAGTCGCCTGGCCAGGGCGCCTATGTTTCCGCCGCTCGGCTGGCTGCGAATCACCGGCGTCGGGAGCCGAAACGGTGAGCCTAGGGTTTCTGAAACCCTTTTCCGCCGAACGCTCTCTCCTCCTCGACCCTCGCCGCCGCTTGACTGTCACTGCCCGATCGTGCGCCGCTCAACCTCGCCCTGAGACCCATCTCACCCGCCGACATTCGCTAGGCCGTCTTCAGCAGGGTTGTCGTCCGACACTGAGCGATTGTGCACCGCTCGATTGCCGATTGCACCGCTTGCGAACCGTCGTCCCTTCTCCCACTCGCATCGGAGTTTCCGCGCCGCCTCAGTCCTGGATACGCCGGCCGACCCTTCGCCCGCGACCGACGACCCTCGTCCGGCCGGCTAGGGTTTCGGCCGTGCGGCTGTCCATCACTCTGCCCGCACGCGTTCTGTTCTTGTGCGTGCGCACTACGTGCACGTGAATTTTACGTTTTTTCGATCTGTTTTCACAAAAATTCGAAAACCAATCCTAAACAGACGACCAGACGCTCTGATACCATTGTTGGGTTGATTTGGGGTGCGAAAGCGGGTTTTATCAACTCGAATATTTAGATCTAGTCATCTTCGGATTGTTTTTCGGGGTTCAATGAAGAACTAAATTTGGAAACGATTTCATAATACCTTTTTTGCGTTGAACGTGTGATTGTCGGATGTGACAGACTTGACAACACAAGCCCTCTACGCGTATCCACGCCGAGATCATATCTGCTTTCCAACCGTTGGTGCGGAATTCTCTGAATGAACGAAACTGTTTCGTTCTTCGTTTTTTCTCTTTTGACGGTTATTAGGGTTTAGATTTCTTCTAAAATGATTCTGATAACGAAAATCTATTTTTTGTTTCTTAAATAATTATTAACTTTTAATAATTACAACTTAAACCCTAAACTATCGGAATATTACATAATAGGCATAATACTTTCACCTAAGTCTTTCATGTGGAACCAAATGTGAAGTTGATTGATAAGAGTGGAGATTAGGGATCTAGAATTTCCTGTAAGAAGTATATCATCAACGTAAAGAAGAAGAACAAGGGTAATATCATTGTGTTTATAGATAAAGAGAGATGGGTCAGCAGAGATGTATGTAAATCCTAATTCAATGAGATAAGAGCTAAATTTGTTGAACCATGCTCTTGGGGATTGTGTCAAGCCATAAAGAGCTTTCTTTAGCCTACAAACATGATTGGGAAATGCTTTGTTTACAAAGCCTGAAGGTTGTTTCATAAACACAGACTCTTTAAGTTCACCATGGAGAAAGGCATTGCTGACATCTAATTGTTGTATTGGCCAATGCTTAATGGTGGCTAGGCTTAGGACAACTCTTATGGTTGATGTTTTGACGATAAGACTATATGTATCTAAGAAATAAATTCCCTTTTCTTGGTGATATCCTTTAGCTACTAATCTAGATTTAAGTCTTTCTAGAGTGCCATTAGGATTAAGTTTTTGTTTGAAGACCCACTTGCAGTTTAAAACATTCATATTAGGTTGAGGAGGAACTAATTAACATGTATTATTGTTTTCTAATACAGAGATTTCTTCTCTCATTGAGGCTACCCAGCTAGTATATTTTAGTGCTGACACTATATTTTAGGGTGTAAAGGGTATATCTGTTGAAGAACATAGTGCGCATCTAGGATTGGGTTTTGTTATTCCTGAACGTGCCCTAGTGACCATGGGGTGTGTGCTTTGGGTGGAGGCGTTAGGTGAATAGTTTAGAGATCTATTTGTGGGTGAACTAGAGGTGGACTGAGAGTGATGACTGGTAACACAAGATCTGTCTAAGTTTTGTACTAGAGGGTTTGTGATTTGTTCTATTATTGGTAATGGCATCTGATAATGTGAACTGAGATTTTTAGGATGACTAGGGAATAGAGTACTTACCTGGGATCCTTGCTGCCAATCTTTTAACAGAGCAATTTTGTACCTGGAAACAAAGGAAGAGTACACAGAGGCAAAGGGAAAGATCTCCTCATTGAAGACCACATGTCTTGCTATATAGACACGCTCACTTGGTGGATATAAACATTTATTCCTTTGTATTTATCACTATATCCTAGAAAGACAGTGAAGAGAGCGATGCTCTAGTTTATGCTTTGAATAAGGTCTTAGATAAGGGTAGCACGAACTACCAAAAACCCTTAGTGATGTATAATCTGGATCTTTTCCATACAACATCTTGAAAGGACTTTTGTGTGAAAGAGCTTTAGATATAAAAGATTAATAAGAAAATTTGATGTGAAGAATGATTCAACCCAATAAATTAAAGGTACATATGCTTGAAACAACATGGAGAGTCCAAGATCCACCAGATGACGATGTTTCCTTTCTGAAAGTCCATTTTGTGCTGGAGTGTAAGGGCATGACATACATAGTTTTATTTCACAATTTGTTAGATGATGAATGAAGAGATGGCTGCTAAATTCTCTTTCACTATCACATTAAAAGAAATTGATTCTTTTGTTCAAATGCAGTTCAACTTGAGTTTGAAAACTAACAAAAACAGAAAAGAATTCTTCTTTGCATTTCAGAGGGCAAAACCAACAAAACGAGTAAAGATATCAATGAAAATCACATAACATTTGAAACCTTGAACTGATGAAACAGAATAGGGACCCCGAAGGTCACAATGCAAAAGTTCTAGAGGTTCTGATGCCACAAACATATTTGCTAAAGAGAAGCCTAATGTTCTTAGAAATATGATAGGAATCACATAAGGTAAGAGAAGAGTTTTGAGTATTTATCATGCCACTTGTTCAAAGTTTGTAAAGAACTTTATCATTTGGATTTCCAAGCCTCATATGCCAAATTTCAGCTGAGGCAATTCTTTGTGTGATTGAAAAAAGAGCCTTTGGTGCAGAGGACTCAAGCACATAGAGTCCATTAATCTTGGAGCCTTTTGCCAGCATCTTATGTGTTTGTTGATCCTTTATCATAAACCCATTAGAGTAAAAAAGAACATAACAAGAAAGATCTGATGTAATCTATGAGACAGAAAGTAAAGATTTCTGCAAATTTTGTACTACCAAAACATTATGAAGAGGAAGCTTACATGAAGAAGATGCTAGAGTAGATGAGCCAACATGTGTGATTGGTAGTAGTAATCCATCTCCAACCATCCCACTTTCAGACCCACCATAGACCTCATGATTTGTGAGATGATTTATAGAGTTTATCATATCGGAATTGGCTCTAGAGTCTGGATACCAGTCACTCCCATGTGAATCTGAAACTTGAAATGTGTTTAGTGCTTGTGGAATTTCTTGAGACTGGAATGAGTTATCAAATCTATGCCAGCATTTCAATGCCATATGACCAATTTTTCACATATTTGACAGAAGTGGTCTTGAGTTACCAATGTTATTTGCAGATTTTTTAGGTGAAAAGGATGAGTTACTTGAATGTATTTGCTGTGTGAAACCACGACCTCTAGAGGTAAAGTTAGGACGTCCACATTGATTGTTATATCTATTTGTTCCTCTGGAATAGGAGTAGTTACCTCGACCAAAGTGTGAGTTGTGTGAAGGACTAGTGAGGTACAAATTGTTGTTACCAGTTTAAGCAGTAAAGGCATGATGATGAGAGATTTTAGGAGGTTTTGAATCTTGCTGGTGAATGCAATGCTTGTCAGCTAACTTACCACATCTTCATATGTGGGGAAGGGTTCACGGTGCATGGAGGTGTGAATCACTATGGTGAAAGCCTCATATTCTTTCCCAAGTCCTTGAAGAAATCTGAATATCGTTATTGAATCAGACACTAGCATACCGATTGATGAAAGATGATCACAGATTGACTTAAACTCCTTGATATATGATAACGTCTATTTTTATAGTATTTTAGTTCATTTTCGTAGTTAGTTTACTGAACATTAAGCATTACTTAGTCCTTTTTCATCGTTTTCTCGTGTATTTACAGGAAATGAAGACATCAAACACGGACACGAGCAAACACGAGAAAATACGAGCAATTGCCCTATACTACCAACCAACACGACCGAACATAGAAGACAACAATCCATAGCCCGACCGTGCAACACTATCAGCACGACCGGGTGCATGAGAAGATGAGGTGCCCGACTTTGCAACACCACCAGCCCAACTGATCTACACAAGAGAGCTGAGGTGTCCGACCGTGCAGCAACTCCAGCTCGACCGAGCTTGTTAAACAACAACTCTCCCGAACGTGTAGCACGACCCGGGCGTGTATGGAGCCCGACCGGGCTATGATTGTATGAAGTGCCCGACCGAGCTGACTCTTGTGTCCGGTCGGGCATGTTGAACCTGCATGCGCCGAAGAAGAAAAGGAAAGATTCGACCATGAAAAAAAACCGAAACTCATGATAGAAGAATGGAAAACACTCAGCCAAAGAGGAAAAAAGAGAAAAGAAAAGAAAAGAGAAGAGGAAAGAGAAGAGAGGGGAGCAAAGCAAAGCTTCATTCATACAGAAACAAGGAGACATAGACGTAACATAGCAGAGAGAGTAGAGAGAGCAGAACACACACGAAGACAAGGACGGAGCGACAAAGCCGGATCACGGAGGAGTTGTTGAAGACATCAATACTAGAATAGGGAGTAATCTCATTTTTTATCCATGTTGAAGATATTTTTCTTTTGTGTTGTTTTCTAAGTTCATGTCCGAGTAGGTCCATAGCCGTAGGTTTGAGAGCTTTGCCGATATGTAATGCTTGGTGGCTCTTAATGCTTTCGTTCTTGTACGCCACTTGAATGAATGATTTTGGTATTTGATCGTTTTCAGAATGATTGGTTGTTTTTAATGCTTTCGTTCTTGTATGCCACTTGAATGAATGATTGTAGAAGTGTAATGAATCTATGCCAGAGGATTAGACTTTGGAACTTAGTCATGATTTAGGATTTAATCAATTTAGAATCTACGCCAGGTCGGTTGATTGAATCTAGGAATTAGGATAGCGGTCTTAATGCATCTAGTGGATGAGATTACGCAATTGGAAGATTGATAGTACACACGCTAGGTAGAGGACAAGTCTACGCGAGTCAGTTCCTATATTAGAGCTTGAATTCCCTAAACTCGTGATAATATCTAAGACCAATAATCATGTTAGAACTTCATTGCATCATCGTGTATCTCTCGAAACCTGTGGTATTTAGTTAATTGAATTTAAACCTTTGATTAGTTAGTTTAGTTTTATTTGTATTCCAAGCACTCATTGATTTATACCATCCTATTCATTAGTTACTAGCTCTAGAGTTGCATCAATTCCTTGTGTTCGACTCTGGTACTATACGATCCGTACTCTTGCGGAATCATTAGTCTAGGTAATTATTACTTTAGATTAACCACATCAATATAGTCTTTGATTGTTTTTCCCTCTAGAGCAATGGTTTATAGGGATGCCAGCAAGTCAAACTCTCTTGATACTGAGATTTGATTGAAATGTATGGCAATAGCTTCCCATACACCAATAGAGGTTTAAATGCCAACAACTAAGCCAAAGACATCTTCAGAAAGGGTACCACATATCCAAGATCTGACTAGGTTGTTTGTTTTTCTCCAACAGGAATATAAGGGGTTCTGGATTTAGTTTACTGCATTTGCATTTGTTATTGTGATGGTTTGAGGTGGGACAAGAACTTCCCCTGTAATGAACCCGAGAAGATCTTGTGATTCTAGCAAAGATTCTATTTGGATTTTTCATATGAGATAGTTTGTATTTGAGAGTTTTAGTATGATGAAGTTTGATATATTGACGTGTACTAGGAAGGAAAAAAGTTCTTGTTCTTCCATTGAGGAGTTTGAAGAAGGGTATTGCCTCTGTCACTGAAGCTCTGATACCATAATAGTTTTAAGAATGATTTATGGAGGTTTAAGGAAAGAAAGAATACGAGACTTTATTTAATCGAAAAATGGTTTCCTCCATATTTGTTTCAGAACATAGGACTCTATTTTATAATACGAACAAAGGCGGTAAAAAATAAAACCAGAGAAAGTATTCTCTCTGCAATCAAGGACATTGATAGATAACCCTTAACGGTTACTGGTGTATTCTGACACAACCATTTTCCTTGGAGTGAGGTCCTGATGATTTGTTGTTTGCTGACGTGGAGAATTGAAGCATGTGATGGCGTTATTGGGTTTGTTTTAGTCTATCATTTCCCTGGTAGACTGTTTGATGGCTTTGTTTACAGGGACTACTGATGAATCTATCGTCTCTGTCCTTAGTTTTATTTGAACCCTGGTAGCCATGGATTGATTCTGTGTGCTTACAATCGCCTGCCAAATTCTTTCCATTTTTCTCAAATCGTAGGTTTTTAGACCATTTGTCCGGCTAGATGGTCTAGATTGACAATTAGACGATCAATATTGGTTAGGCAGTCGTTTAGGCGTTGTAAAATATTAAAAAAAAAGATCAATCCAAGATGTGATTTTCATCATAAAAATTATTTTTATTGAATTTTATAGATATTATTATTTATTATTTTTATGAGATCTAAATTATTATAAATATTTTTTTAAATAAAAAACTTAAACATGTTGAAACTAATAATTTAATTATATAAATGATCAAATAGAGAAGTTAACTTAAATTTGAGTTCAAAAAATATTTTAATGAATTAGATAGTTATAAAAACTATTTATATATACTATTTCATTTGTATTTAATCTTTTTACTTGTTCTTAACTTTTAATATATATTTATAAATAAATATTTAGAAAAAATGATTTAATTGTATATATATTTATAAATATTATCACTAATCCTCTTAGACTTAATCTATACACGGGAATCACCGTTCGACCAACATTTAACATTTTCTTGAATATTGAAATATACAATAATGGAAATAACATCATTTTTTTTACTTATGTAATAGATAAATCCTTCAAGTTCTATAAACAAACTTCAAACCTAAAAATCAAATAAATTTATAATAAATAATATATAAATTTAATATAGAAAACAAATATTGGAAATAAAGTTTGAACCATAAGATAAATTATATTTAGAAATTAGATTTTATGTTGTTTATGTAACGTTTGGCTTTAGATTAGAATTTTAAATGATATAGATTTATTATTTTTTAGACGAAAAAAATAACAGATAAATAAATATACGTAAATTTGTGTCGTGCACTTATTTAGTATAACTCTAACAAAACGATTTACAGTTTATGAAAAATGAATTGCGCACCGACTAAAATTGTTATTAATGAAGAACAAAAAGAATGCAACTGATAGACGAATCTTTTTATATTATTAGAATAATGATGAAAAAAATGATTTAAATGTTGCTTCTAAAATATTTTTCACAATTTCCACACATGTTAATAAAATAAATACATTATATTGTATGATCCATTCTATTTGGTGGTAATTAATTGATAGCGTGAAATATATGATTAAAAAGCTTTGTAGACTCTATAAAAAATCTAAATATTGAAATATATTATTCATTTTTAATATAAAATAATTAAACTATATTAGAAACACATATGTATATACGGAAAGGATTTAGATCTAATTCAATAAAAAATTAGTTAAAGAGAAATTAGAAAATTTAGTTAAAGATTCAAGAGAAGTTCAATGGCATATATACAAATTCATAATTAATTAAACAGATATAAAATAAAAATTCGCCATCATGATCACAACAAAATAAATAATTGGATACTTTTTTATAAGTTTAATACTTGATTTATTACATTTTAATAAATTTATGAAAACATATATTTTTTTATATAGATAAAAGAATTATTTTCTATAAAACTCTTATATGAGAGTATAAGAAAAAGAAAAGATAAATTAAACATTTTTTTAAGGATGAGACCCCCAATTTGAAATCAAAGATACACAGTTGATCATAAGGGCTACAGGTAAAAGATGTAAAATTTGTTCGTTCATATGCTGGTAGAAGAATTTGCAAAGGTAGTAAAAGTACATAAAAAGGCATCAATGGAAGTTTACACAATTTATCTACAAGTGAAAGAGGCTGAGGGGAGTAAGAAATTGGAGGAGTTGAAGACGTTCAAACCGAGCAAGGAGTCACTCTATTCGAGCCAACTCTTAGGACTAATGAATGCATGACATGTTGGTCACTCCGTCTCAATAATAAACATTATAAGTAAAATTAAATTTTTAGACAGCAAAATTCGTTCCTAATTCGCCTGGAAAATGGTTTCCAGACGTTTTCCGGATGGATTTTATCGGTCCGTAATGAACATCGCTAATTAATTTCCGTTCGAAATTTGTCCGAAATTCCAGACGGATTTAGTCGTTCTTAAAACGTCATTAATTTTTTTTGGATAAAAAAAATTCCGGAATGATTTTTCCGCCTGCAAAATTTAAAATTTTAAAAAATTAAAAAAATTTCATCCGAAAATGTTTTCCGAAAATTAGAAAAAAGTTTCGGGATGGATTTTTCCGTCCGAAATTTTTGTTCCAGAAAATAAAAAAAATTATCCTCTATCGCCTCCATCGCCACCTCTTCTTCTTTCGCCTTCGTCGCCGCCTCCTCATCAACCGCCATCGTTGTCTCTAACTCCATCGCCGCCACCATCGCCACCTCCCCTCACCGTCGCCTCCACCACCGCCATCGTCGTCTCACATTCTTTCTTCTCTATTTCACTTTCTCTTTCTTCATTCTCTTCTTCTTTCTCTTGTTATTCCTTGCGAATGAATTTATAAGATTAGATTTCCGGAAGTATTAAAATAATCTATCCCTAATTCTAAACGGATTAAATAATCCATCCCTAATTTCGGACAAATTCTAGAATTTGTCCCTAATTCCGGACGGATTAAACAAATCTATTCCTAATTTCGGACGGATTAAATAAATTCGTCCCTAATTCTGGACGGATTAGGGATGGTTTTTTTTTATTTTTTTATTTTTAAATTTATTATTTTATTATTTTTTAATTTTTTAATTTTATTTGTAAAAAAATCCGGACGGTTAGGTGTCCGTTCGGAAATTTTTCGAAAAAATAAAAATTTATTTTTAATTTTTTGATAGAATTATATTTTTGAATAAAGAGTTAATTTTAATTAAAACATAAATTTTTTTTGAAATATTTTAGGGCACACATCACACCGTCCGGAAATGTTTTTTTACAAATTTTAAAAAATAAAAAAATAAAATTTTATATATTTTTATATAAAAAATAATTTATTTAAAAAAATTAAATATTATCGTTTCAAAAATTTTCGGACGGATATATTTTTCCGTCCGGATTCTTTTTAAAAAGAATTAAAATTTAAAAAGTAAATAATAAATAAAAAATTCTGGATCGATATGAAAAATCAGTCCTTAATTTTCGAACTGATTTTTTGGCCTTCCGGATTTATTTTGTAAAAAAAGTGATAAAAAACGAATAAAAAACAAAACATTTTTAAAAAAAATAAAAAATTTGTCCCTAATCCGTCCGTAATTTAGGGGCTGATTGGTGATAGTCCTTAATTCGTCCGGAAATAGGGACTGAAAGAATTTAAGGACTGATCGAAATCTCCGTCCGTAATTTAGGGACGGATCGAAATTCGTCCGAAAATTCCGTCCCTAAATTAAAAATTTCTAGTAGTGAAAGTGCTCGGCGAACCTACAAAAAGAGAAAGAGAATTCAAATGATGATCAATCAACATGTGCATCACATATCTTGACCAAGCAGTGGTGAGTTCGACCAAATGTATATTATATTTTTGTGTTTTAGAGTTATTTATTGTGTTTTGTAAATTGGCTTATTTTATCTTGTTTTTTTATTATTGTTTGGTTCTTATAAATAAGTTACCAAATTTAGGACTTTTTAAATAAGTTTAATAAATTGAAAGTGATTTTTTTTTTACTATTTATTGAGATTTAAACACCTAACTCTTGGAGAGATTCTGAAAGTTCAAGGACTTATCAAAATTATATCACAAGTGTTCTAGCATCGTTTGTTGAGTATGAGGTTTTTCAGTAAGGTTGTAATTGAGGTTTGAGGCATCCAGCGGTAGGGAAGATCAGTTCTAGGTTCTACTATCGAGTTGTTAGGGGATTTCAGTCCGATTTCACATTAGTTATGTTCATATCAAATGGTATCGGAGCCTCATTATTGTTTTAGTCTATAAAAAAGTTATCGTTTGATTATGTTTAGTTCAGTTTTTTCGTTATAGAAAAAAATGGAAAACAAAAAAAAAAGGAAGAAAAAATGGATAAAAAGGAAAAGCCACGAAGCAAAGATAGAAAAGAAAAAAAAACACAAAAACAAAAAAAATAACAAAAACAAATAATAGACAAGAAAACTTAATAAAATCTTTAAATAGAAAATAGAAGTGTCCTAGATTAGAAATCTTAGATGTAGTACCAATTTTATATACATATAGCATCAAAATCTAGTTTGAATTATTGAAATTTTAATTTGAATTTGTTGTTGAGTCCAAACTAAATCAAGTAAGAAAAGACAATAAAAAGATATGATAGCGAATGAAAAAATTGAGCAAAACACCTTTCTGAGAGATCACGAGCTTCATTGATCTGTCTTTTCTACCTTTTCGATGTCCAATTCCAGGAAATGATTGTGTTGAACCACCAGAATTTGAGGGAGCCGTTTAGTTGCAAGTACAATTGCAATTGATAATGGTATAATTTAGTGGAAGATATAGCACATGGGGTTCGCTAAGAACCAAAACAGAGGGGACCAAATGCAGCTCGGAATCCTACATTTTAGAATGGATGAGGACGAGTACATTGAGGTTCAATACGAGAATTATTATCATCGCTTGAACCATAAACAACGTGCAAGGGATAGGATCAAAGATGACATAAGAAACATAGAGATGAAACTCCCTACATTCATTGGTCAGAGCGATGCAAAAACTTATTTGGAGTGAAACTAAATACATAAATGAAATTATTACTGTCATCAATACTTTGAATTGAAAAAGGTGAAATTGGTATCATCAAAATTCAATAATTATGCATTAGTGCGGTGGGATCAACTCATGCTTTCTCGAAGGCATAATGGATACCATACCATCATCATTTAGCACGAGATGCATACTATCACAAGGCATCTATTTATACCTTCTAACTATCATTGAGAGGTCAATCAATATCTAAGGCGATTGGTGCAAATTACTAAAAGGGTAGAAGAATACTACAAGGAAATGAACTTCCTAACGTTGGGTGAAAATCGAGGAAGATTAGTATACATATGAATTGGTTTCTAGGAGATCTTAATCCTGACATACAAGACCGTTTGGACACTAACCATTCTATAGACATGAACAACTCTTCTGATTATCGCCTGAAGCTAATCAGTTTGAAATACCGAATGTGAGACATAAAGAAGAGTAAAAATATTGATACATTGCGACCAAAATCAATGGTTACCGCCGAAACAACCTTAAGAAATTGTGATACTGAGTGTTTCAAGTTTCAGGGATAAGGTCACTTTGCTAAGGGCTGTCCGAGCAAGAAGGCCATGATAATACAAGCTGATGGAGGATATGAAACTCTTTTCAAAGAGGATGAGTTGTAGAATCAGAGGAAAGAAGAAAAATTTCAAGAGTAAAGGGCAAGTTATTAGTAGCACACATAGTGTTAAATCAACAAGCTAAATTAGAAGCCTTCTTACAGAGATAGAACATATGCTACATGTGCGAGCTTGTACAAATAAAGATGTGTAGCATCATTGTGGATGGAGGCAGTTGTATGAACGTAAAGAATCTCAAACCATACAAGGTACAATGATTAAATGATAGTGGTGAAAAAGGTTTATCCTCACATGAAGGATGTGTTTAGCATTGGAAAGTATGAGGATGAGGTGTTATGTTATGTGGTACCATTGCAAGCAAGACACCTCTTGTTGGGACTCGAATACATAACGACAGGTTTAGCAACAAATACTCCTTTCGCGTCAAAGGATGACATGTTCGATTCGCTCCATGCACACAAAAAAAGTAGTAACAAATAAGATGTGATTAATGACAAACGAGAAGAAATAGTCTTCAATGAGTGAGCATGATATAGTTCATAAAAACATTGAGACCTTAAGAGAAACCCATAAATAGACTTTTGAAAGAAAAATTTTTTAACATGAGAATGAGCGAATTAAAGAAGGCTCGGCTTTCGAACTAGTCGATGTTTGTACTCTTGTACAAGGATTCACTTTTCACTAACGAGCTCACCTCTTTGTTGCTTACTGTTGTTGTTGATTTGTTGCAGGGTTTTGAAAATATGTGTTCACGAAGAAGCGCCTTCCATTGCATGAGATTGAACACCAAATTGATTTTGGATCTAGAATAAGCATTCCAAATTGCCCTGATTACCGAACCAATCCCAAAGAAACGTATCGTCACCCTATAAATCTTTTAGATGATATGTTGGATGAATTGTATGGGTCTTTTATTTTTTTAAGATATATTTGAAGAGTGAATACAATAAAATTAACATGAAGGAGAGTAATCAATGAAGGACGAATTTTAAGATGAAGGTAGGATTGTAAGAATGGTTTGTTATGTCTTTTGGGTTAACCACTGCATCTAGTACGTTAATGAGGCTAATGAATCGTGCTATTAAGAAATTCATAGGAAAATTTGTGGTAGTATTCTTGAGTGTACAATAAGACCTTATAAGAACATGCCTGACATTTGATATCGATTCTAGACATGTTAAGAAGACAAAAAATTGTATGTTAATCTTAAAAAATATTTTCGTTACTAAAAAAACTTGTGTCTTAGGATTTGTTGTAAATGAACAGAGAATACACGTTGGTTAAGAAAACATCGAGGCCATATGAAATTGGCTAAACTTAAAGGGTTAGAGGTCTGAAGCATTCACGGGCTGTGAATAGAAGTAAGTGGATCAATAAAATAACCGAACTCAAAAGAAAATTCATTATTTACGGTCCAAGACCATAGATTTTGATGGTCGGTTTCTATCAAAGACTCTATGTCCAATTTGAATCGCTAAATCACTACTTTCACAAATACATGATCTCCTCGTAAAAAACTTTAATACCCTCGTTGCACTCTTGACTGAAGTGATGAAAAAAGAACGTCACATTCCATTGGGGAGAAGCTCAAGAGAAGACCTTTTAAACTCTAAAAGATAAACTAACACAAGATTTTCTTCTAGTATTACCTAATTTTACTAAAAAATTTGAGATTTAATGTGATGCATCGGCTGTATAAATTGTAGCAATTTTGATGCAAGACTGCAAACCGATCTCGTACTTCAGTGTGAAGCTTAATGGAGCTTAGTTAAACTATCCCACGTTCGATAAGGAACTATACACATTGGTGTGGCCGTTTCAAACATAGCAACATTCTTATGGCCCAAGGAGTTCATGATTCATACCGACCATAAATCACTCAAGCATCTCAAAGGACATCAGAAACTAAATCGTAGGCACACCAAATGGGTGAAATTCATAGAAACCTTTCTATATGTCATAAAGTACAAGCAAGGTAAGGACAATGTTGTAGCTTATGCATTATCTAGATGATATGCTTTGGTTTCTGCTGTAAATTCTAGGTTGTTCGGTTTCAAGTACATTAAGAAACTCTATGGAAAGATGAGAATCTTGGTGATATATTCAAGTCATGTGAGAAAACCGTCATAGGCAAGTATTTTCGAGTCGTTGGCTATTTGTTCGATTAGTATATATTGTGTGTACTCGAGTGTTTTATAAGGGATTTATTGGTTCGTGAGGCACATGAGGGAGGACTGATGGGACACTTTGGAATGACCATACACTGTCTATTTTGCAGTAACACTTCTATCGTTCGTGCTTGCCAAGAGACATCGAACACATTTATGCTAGATGCATGACGGGTAAAAACACCAAATCTCGGTTGCAACCAAAAGATTTATACTGTCCATTACCCTTTCCTAGTACATCTTTGAGTGATATCTCCATGATCGATTTTCAAAAATGGTTCGTTTCATTGCAAGTTATAAGATCAATGATGCATCGCATGTAGCTACATTTTTCTTTAGGGCCATTTTAAGGTTACATGCAATGTCTTGAACTATAGTGTTTGATATGGATGCTATGTTCTTTAGTTGTTTTTGGAAAATGTTGCGGACTAAGTTAGGGATGAAACTCTACTACTTGTTTCATGCTAATCAATGGACAAACAGAAGTGATCAATAAGACCCTATCGACCTTGTTATGGGCATTACTTAAGACTAACCTTAAAACATGGAAAGAAGGTCTACCGCATGTTGAGTTAAATACAATAGGGCGGTTTATAGAGCTACTCAATTTTTACCATTTGAAATCGTGTATGGATTTAATCCATTTACACCATTAGATATGGTTCATTTACCTTCATTGAAGTTTAATAACTTTGATGGCAAGTAAAGAGATGAGTTGGTGAAAAATATACATGAAAAGACACGAGGTAATATAGAGAAAAGAACGAAACAATACGCTAAACATGCTAACAAGGGACGAAAGTAGGTGGTTTTTCAACCTGGCGATCTTGTTTGGATTTTTTTACACAAGAAGCATTTTTCCTAGCTCCGTAAATCCAAGCTCATGCCTCGAGGCGACATACCATTCAAAGATCTCGACCGCATCAATGAGAATGCTTGCAAGATTGATTTATCTAGTGAGTACAATGTTAGTTCAACTTTCAATGTTGTTGACTTGACTCGTTTTTATCTAGACGTCGTTCTTGATTTTAGGTCAAATTCTTTTGAAAAAGAAAGGGACGATCGGGAGGAGATCTTGAACGAGACAGCGAAAGACACACAGAACGGTCACGAGGGCTAAAGCTAAGAAGATATAGAACTTGTTCACTTGATTATGGCAGAAGAACTTTCCAAGACACCAAAAGGGCATCAAGAGGCATCAAGGGAGGCTTACGTGACTCACCTACAAAGGAAAGAGGACGAGAAAAGCAAGAAGCCGAAGTAGCTAAAGGTGCTCGGACTAGAGCAAACTCTGGACTAATAAATGCATGACATCGTCACTCGGTCCAAGCGATGGAGTGCTCGACCTGCGAACTTATAGAAACAGAAGGAGCATTCGAAGAATAGGTGCTCGAATGAACAAAATAGGTGCTCAACTGAACATACTTTAGATGTTTGTATTTTAGGGTTACGATTTAGTGGCGTTCGTCCAAACATTTTTACCGTGTTTTGTTAAGTTTGCTTATTTTATTTAGTTTTACATCATTGTTTGGTCTTTGTAAATAAGTGACCCATCGTATGACTTTTTAACAAAGTTTTAATCAATTGAGGGTGTCTTTTTTTTATTGTTTTTTGAGGCTGTCGAACTCTTGGAAAGATTTTATGTATTCACTAACTTATCAACACTAGATCATAAATATTCCGCTGAGCGTAGAATATTCTATTCGGATTGTAGTCGGAGTTCGGGGAGTCTATTTGAAAGAAGACAGGTTATAGATTTTGCTAGTTGCTAAAAAATTTGCGTCTGATATCGTTCTTTCTAACAATAAAACGTCGATTTAGGTTTATATCATTTCTTTTTCATATAATTGACTTTGAAAAGTGTTTCAATTGCATTTTATTAAATGCAAGAAAAATGAATAAATAAATAATGCGAATGGAAACATCATAGAGAACGTGTCATGACTTTGTTTTAACATATGTATTCTGTATTATATAAAAAGAGGTAACTTTTACGAAATTATGAGAAAAATGAGCGATATAAAAGATTTTTTATGGTAACAACAAAGGAAATAAATTTATGAAAGAATTACCGATAAATTTAATTCATCGGATATTTTGTCTATAAACGGGTCGTATTACGAAGAAATTGTAAATGATTTTATTCGTCTGAAAATCCGGAAAGATAAAAATATCAAATTCTTGTTTTCGAACAGATTTTATCATGGACTTTTTCTTGCAATGAATGCTCACAAATAATTATATAAAATAATATATTTAATTATTATTTAATAAGAAAATGGAAATGAATTGTAATGAAATGGGGTATATGACAAATTGTTCCATTTTTTAAAAGTTGACCCTAGATCTATTTTTAGTCGTTTGATTTTTTATCTACTTTATAGACCATATGATGTATGGAAATTTTTATTTTATTTTTTAATAGAACTTTTTTTAACATATATAACTATTAAAAATTAACATACATTGGCTACCAATTTAATGGTATTTACTTTTCTTATATGGTATAGATTCAGCTTTCTGAAATAATTTTATGTTTTGAATTGATTCAAAAATTTCTCACAACACAATACCAAGCCAAACACCTCTCATTACAATTTAATTTTATGTTTTTTACTTAACATAAATAAAATACTGATTTTTTTATTTTTCATTTTTTTAATTTCTTAATTATAAAATTTTGGAAATTAATCTAGTATAATTAATTCTTAGATTGAAAGAGAGAAATTAATCCTTGATGATACATTGAATAGATAAATCAAACCACATCTTTCATAGGACTTATCTAAGTTGGTAATCCACAAACCTTATTCTTCATTCAAAGGGCATGTTATATTAAAACAATGGCTACATACATCATACGTATATGCATTCTCACAAAATCTTGGGAATAAATAAAAGGGGAGCTGAACCTATTCTTCATATTTCATTTTAATTTACTATTATGATGGTAAGTATCGTCACTTATTTTTTACAATTTTATTTTCTAAAGTGCTCCAAAACGAGCAAGTCAACATTGAATGCGACGCGGTTTTGTGTAGAGGGCAAAGTCTTACTTTTGCCACACAGCGGTCTTTGAAGACTATACCTTCCCTTTTGTAGTTAATGCCTCATACATTTATCTCTCATTTTATCTATTTGTTTATCTTATTTCATTTTAATTGTTTTAATATAATCGATCGACCCAAAGAGATCAGCAATTCTCTTCTCTTCATTTCTATATATAGACGAACATGTGGACGTTCAAATTTATGATTTATTTCAATGCTATATGTTTTGATATCAATTGTTGAATTTAGAAAATTTACCAAATTTGTAGAAGCATACTTTGATGTATCAAGTATATCGAAAAACTTTGGATTGAATCTTCCAACGAACAATTCACGACAATGAGAGACTTTTTGTTTCTTATCAATTATGAGACAAAAAGGACCATAACTCTTGTATTTATAGAAAATATAACTTTAATTAATTCTAATTTAGCCCCTCAATAAATCAACAATTACGAATTGGTTTTTACACTTTTAATTCGTAACAATTATCATAAATTTCTATATAAGATCACTTTAGTTTTGGCTAATAATATAATGGCACCATACATTTAAATTATACATATATGGCCTCAAAAATCCATATAATCTCCCACTTGGCCATATTTGTATCAGAAGAAATATGTGTACTGTATGAGCTCAAATGTTACCATCATAACCATAAAGTACAAACAATTTCGTCCATTAATAACAATGAATATAAAATCATGGCGGCTTTCACTACACTTTTCGTAATTAAACCTTCCATGGTCACTAAATCTGATATGACTAAATGACATACATCTTATTATGAATTTGTAGCATGAAAACCACATGTATGTGATCTACACATGTTGATTTTCAACTCATCCTACTTAAGTGAGATCACTGAATAACTTTATTATACAAAGTGAAATAAACTCAATATTACTTTATGTCTGATCAGAAAACATATATATAGATTCGAATATAGGACATAGAACAGATAATAAAAAATAAATATCGAGCTCCCACTAAACGATAGAATCCTCAAACTTTGAAACACCCATTCTAGTAATATGCTCATGAAAGACCTTGGGTGGAATAGCCTTAGTAAGAGTATCCGCTATCATAGAATTTTTTCCAATATACTCTATGGAAATTTATCCAATATGAACCCTTTCTTTTACAACTAGAAATTTAATATGGATATGTTTCGATTTTGTTGAGCTCATGTTGTTGTTCGAGTACAAGACGACCGATTTATTATCACAATATATCTTTAATGTTCGTTCTATACCATTTACAATTCACAGTCTTGTAACAAAGTTCCTCAACCAAATTCTTTGGTTTGATGGCTCAAAACAAGCTATAAATTCGGTAACCATGGTTGATGATGCTATAAGTGTCTGCTTGGCACTTCGACAAAAAATAGCTCCACCAGCAATAAATAGATGTAGCCCGAAGTAGATCTCATACTTTCTTGACATCCAACAAAATCAAATTCAGAGTATCCAACGATCTCCAAATGATCTGATATATGATAAATGAGCATGTAATCTTTTGTTCTCTTCAAATACCGCATGACTCTTTTGGTTGCTTTCCAATGTTCCATGTCTGGATTTCTTAGGTATCTCCCTAACACACCAAAAATGTACGCAATATCTGGACGTGTACACACTTAAGAATATATTAGGCTTCCAACTGCTGATGCATAAACCTTCTGCATCTCCTGAATTTTATGATCATTTTTAGGGAACTGATTGATACTAAATTTATCTCTTTTAAAGGCCGAAGTGTTTCCTGGTTTACTATCTTATATGCCAAATCTTTTAAGTATTTTATCGATATAGCTTCTTTGTGATAAACCTAGAGTACCATGGGTTCGATCTCGATGGATTTGAATTCCTAAGACAAAGGAGGTGTCACCAAGATCTTTCATTTCAAAATTTTCACAAAGAAATCTCTTGGTTTCGTGCAATATGCCTATATCATTAGTGACAAGTAATATGTCATCAACATACAAAACCAGGAAAATAAATTTGCTTCCACTGAACTTGTGATACACACAATCATCAACAAGATACACCTCGAAGCCAAATGAGATAATCACTTGATGAATTTTTGGTACCACTGACGAGATGCTTGTTTGAGCCCATATATGGATTTTGTCAATTTACAAACAATTTTTTCCGGGTCTCCTAATACATTGTTTTCTGGTTGTTTCATGTAAATTGTTTTTTCAATGTCTCTATTAAGAAACGTTGTTTTGACATCCATTTGATGAAGCTCTAAATCATAATGTGCAATAAGATCCATTTGATAAACGTTGTTATAGTCAATCCCTTCATTTTGAATATATCCTTTAGCTACAAGATGAGCTTTATACTTATCCACATTACCTTTAGAATCCCATTTGGTCTTAAATATCCATTTGTAAGCTCTTACCTTCTGCTAAAGGGACTAGTTCCCAAACTTTATTGTCTTGCATAGATTTATACTCTTCATTCATTGCCTCAAACCACTTTTTCGAGTTAAAACTATTGATAGCTTGATGGACATTGATTGGATCATCATCCACCATACTATTATTTTCTCATGTTCTTGAAGAAACACTATATAATCATCTGAAATAACGCTAATTCTCTCTCTAGTAAACAACCTTAAAGGCAATTGATCTTGTTACTCAGGTTCGTGAGGTTGTTGAGTTTGCTCTTCTTGAACAATGTCAGAATGAGAATCTAAACTTGTTTCATCTGAAACTGCTATACGAATAGTTTCAGGAACTAAAACCAACTCTTCCTCAAAGACAATGTTCCTAACTTTATTTCTTTCACCAAACACAATATCCTCAAAGAACATGGCAGTTTTCGTCTCAAAAATTGACCTCAATTTGGGATCATAAAATTTGTAACCTCTCGATCACTCAGAGTAACCAATAAAGTAATTGCTAATTGTTCGATTTCTAATTTCTTTTTATGTGGCTTTTAGGGCCTTGCCTCAGCTGGACATCTCCATACATAAGATGCTTTAACATGGTTTTCTACCAGTCCAAAGCTCATAAGGTGTTTTCGCAACTGCCTTCGTTGGCACTCGATTAAGAATATAAGCTGAAGTCTTTAGTGCCTCGCCCTAAAGTGTTTCTGGTAAGGTTGAATGACTAATCATACTCCTTAACATATCCTTAAGTGTTCAATTTCGTCTTTCAGCTACACCATTCTTGCTAGGTGATCCTAACATGGTGTACTTTGGGACAATTCCACACTCATCTAGGAACTTAGCAAAAGGTCATGGACGTTGTTCAGCCAAACCATCATATCCACCATAGTATTCACCACCACGGTCAGATCTGACAGATTTAATTCTTGTATTGAGTTGATTTTCAACTTCATCTTTAAAATCTTTAAACACATCCAATGATGGAGACTTTTCATGAATGAGATATAAGTATGCATATCTAAAGTAATCGTCTACGAATGATATAAAATATTCCTAACCATTTCAGGATGGAGTTGGAAATGACCTGCAAATATTGTATGTATCAATTCTAGGACTTCCGTAGCTCTATATGCACCTATTCTCTTTTGCTTAGTCTGTTTACCTTTAATGCATTCAACACAAACATTATAATATGTGAGGTCAATGGAATCTAGAATTCAATCTGACACTAGTCGTTCAACTCTATTTCTAGAGACCAAGATGTTTGTGCCATAGCATCCTTGAAGTGGTGTCATTAAGTTTACGCTTTATACCATGTGATTCGAAATTCAAACTTGTATGGTATGTTTCAACAGTGTCAAGCATATAAAGATTATCACAACCCAAAAGTGAACCGGTTCTAACAATATTTGAATTTAATGACAAATTAAATTGATTGTTTCCAAATGAACAAGAATAACCAAATTTGTCCAAATAAGATAAAGAAATAAAATTTCGTCTAAAAGACAGTACAATAAAAGTGTCTTTTAGATCCAAATAATATCTAATACGCATTAATAATCTAAAATATGCAACTGCCTCAACTCCCATTTATTATCCATTTCCCACATAAATGCATCTTTCAGCATCATTTGGCTTTTGAAAGCTCATGCAACTCTGCATAGAAACACTAATGTTAGTAGTAGCACCAGAATCTAACCACCAAGTGTTTCTTGACACTGAAACTAAATTAACTTCAGAACAGATCAAAGTAAGGAACATACCCGAATTCACACGCCAAACGTGATAAACAGTACAATCCTTCTTGATATGTCCAGATTTCTTACAAAAGAAACAATTGTTTTCAACCGTTTTCTGCTTCTTATTCTCCGGACCCTTTGCAGCTTTATTCTTAGAACTTTTAAATTTCTTTCTTTTGCCCTCTCCTTTAGAGGTATGAAGCATATGAGCACCTTTTGTCTTTTGTTGTTTCATCCTCTCTTCCAGTTGTACACAATAAGAGATGAGCTCATTAAGAGACCATGACTCCTTTTGACAATTATAACTTATTTTGAATTGGTTAAATTGTAGAAGGAGAGAGTTCAAGACAAAATGCACAAGAACATCTTCTGAGAAGATGATCTTAAGAGTCTTGAGCTTTGAAACAATATTGGCCATTATTCCCATATGCTTCCTTTACCATGATACCTCATGGTGCTAAAGCGATACAATAACTTACTTATTTCAGCCTTATCGCTTTGTACAAAATGCTTTTAAGGCTCAGTAAAGAAATTTTTTAGATTGACCTACATCTAAAGGTTTCTAGAATGGTGCTTATAATGATTTGAAGACCAACGCGGTTAGAGCGTTCTCATTTTTTCATAAGTTTTCTTCTCTTTGAAAGAGCTTGAATCCGAAAAGGAAATAGGTGGCTCAATCCTTAATGCAAGGTCCAAATCCATGCGCCCTAGAACTATCTTGACCTTATCTTTCTATTTCTTAAAATTGAAACTATTAAGGACTGGAATAGCTATGTTGGTAGATACCGAACCTGGAACCATATGTGGTTATGGAAGCACATAGCCATTAGGCCGATTATAATTCTCAATTATGTTGCATGGTCTCTTTATTATGATATATTTATATTAAGCTATAGTATGCCCTAACAATGTTTTAAGTTTCAATCGACATTTGCGGCCATAATTTCAGATTGTATATGTTTAATATTTTAAGTGTTTAATTGAAATAATGAGCACCAAAGTGTCCTCTACTGTGGATATTTTTCATGAAAAGTATTTAATGTTATATGTATGAATAACCATCCGAGTATTAATCGATCCAAAGGTAGATTCATATTTGGTCGAATTTCATATGTATATTTTTTGGCAAATATATGATAATAATATGGGTTTACATGTAATAGTAAATCGATCCAAAGATAGGTTTATTATTCATGTCTAATTATCATTGTTTGATCATCACATCAAGAACACAACTAGTTGTTGATATAACTGTCCAAAGACTTGATATTGATGTTGCACTTGGTATCTTAATTTATGCTTGTACAATTATTTGATTATAATAAGTTTATTGATTTAATTGATCATGATATCATAATTTCAAGTACAATATCATTCGACCTTTTTCGTCCAAGGAAAAACAACATCTGGCATTCAATCGACCAACCCAAAAATTCATTGTCCAAGTGTAATGACAGTGAAAATGTGTTCGAGTGATGGTTAGAAAACAATGTTGAGTTTTCAAAATCATAACGGCCATCTCACCGTCTGATACCCAAGCGACGATGACTAATCCAAACGACCAGCAATCGGAAACTCAACGGAAATCAAAACCCAATGGCCACCATTAGCTGAAACCCAGATTTGGTGAATTTCTTATTCGACGAACACCGAATTAAAATGACACATATCGAAAGCCGAAGATGTTTGGATCTCGTCAGAACCAAAAAATGGAGTCTCAGATACATCACAAGGAAGCGTTTCGAAGGGTCATTTGCTTTTGGAGATGGAGATACATACATAATATGTATATATATATATGTTTTATATATATAAAAGAAATATTTTGATAATAACAAGATTATGCATAATAGTAATTGAAAATTGCGCTTGGCCTTGTGGCCAGGTGCTCCCATTAAAGGTTACTACTTCGAATCTGTCCAAAGGCATTTTGTCCATTATTTTATAAAAATTGGCATATTCGATAATTTAATAGATTGAAGTTACGCCTATTCGATAACAGAAACCAAATTGCATAATCCATAACAAATAACAAATAAATTGATCCACAGTTATTTTATTTGTTGTAAACAAGAGTATATGTTCATTCAAAGAAACAATTATCCGTTCGTTAAAAATTATGATTTATTTCAATTTTACATGCTTTGATATCAATTGTAGAATTTAGAAAGTTTACGAAATTTGCAGAAGCGTAACTTGATGCATCAAGGATATCGAAGAACTTTGGATTGAATCTTCCGCTGATCCACAATTATTTTATTTATTGTAAACAAGAGTATATGATCATTCAAAGAAATAATTATCCGTTCGTTAAATTATGATTTATTTTAATTTTATATTCTATAATATCAATTGTAGAATTTATAAATATTACGAAATTTTCAGAAACGTACCTTGATGCATCAAGGATATCGAAGAACTTGAATCTTCCAACAAACAATTCGCAACAATGAGAGACTTTTTTATTTCTTTTCAATTATGAAAAACAAATATTTGTCTTTTTTATATGTTCATTAGGGATCACAACCCATGTATTTATAAAAAATACAACTTTAATTATTTTTAATTTGGCCTTTCAACAAATCAAAATTACGAATTGGTTGCTACACTTTTAATACATAACAACTACACTCTTTAGTCATAAGTTACTATATAAAATCACTTTAGGTTTGGCCAATAATATAATGGAAACATACATTTAAATTATATATATGGTCCAAAAAATCCTTACAGAAAGGACCATGGACTCCTAAAGAAGATATTATTTTAGTCAATCACATTCAAGAACATGGTCCAGGCAATTGGAGAGTTATTCCCACCAACAATGGTATTTATTCTTTGATTTTTGATCTTTGATTTGTGGGCATATGTATATTGAACTTATAGTCGGTGGAGATCTAATGTGTTGAATTCATCTCCTCAAACCCCATCATAGGTTTTTGTTTCCTTATTAAGATTTCTAAACTTTTTCAGTTGGATGAAGCTAAGGATGCATGAAGAGAGAGATCTTTTGATTTTTTTCCTCAAAGTTCTTTGATTTGGTTTCTCAGTTTATTTAGATGCAGTGAGACTTGTAGGCTAAGATGGACAAATTATTTAGGCCATGAATCAATAAAGGAAATTTCACCGAACATGAAGAAAATATGATCATGCACCTCCCGACCCTTTTAGACAACATGTATAATGAGATTAATCATTTTGCTCATCATTATCTCAGATTTATCTCATCATTATCAATGAAAGCATTAATTTTTCCTCATTTCTTGTGTAACAAATTGGCTGCAATAGAATCATATCTTTCAAAAGAACAGATAATAACATCAAATTTATTGGAACACCTATTTGAATAAGAAGCTCAGCCAAATCCAACACATCCTTAAGAACTTAACCAATCCAAAAATCGTTTATCGCCATCTTCTTTGCCTTTGTCATCCTCTACTAATTCTACTTCCAACATATCAATAGGCCAACCGGAGTGACGCCTTAAAACCGATATCCATACAATGAAAGAAGCCCTCTATGAGGCCTTGTAGCTTGACATACCGATCACTGCAACTGCTACTACTTCCTTCTCTGATTCCGAACACTCAACTTTGGCAAATGGGTTTCTAGGAATACAAGATAAATTAAACCCTAATGCCTCAAGCACTGAGAAAACATCAAAGGTGCTAAAACGATTGATGAAGAACTCGACCAAAACACTGAACTCTCCAAACCAAAATTGTGAGATCAAGAATAGAGTTAGGATCGACAGCCAAGGGGCATTTCAGTCATTTCCCACATTCGAACCATACTAAAATGCATTTTTGCGTGATGAGATCAACCCAAACAAAAGTCAGTGGCCTCGGAGTGACATGATTCTGATTATCAGATTGATGGTATTTTGTTTGATGAAAACCTAATTTCTCATAAAATCTTTGTTACTATTATTCTAATTATAGGGTTTTTTTATTGGTTTGGGACTATGGAATTTATTCTTTAGATCCTCTTGCGCTTAACTATTAATAATCTTAATAGTTTTACTTCTACTCAATATTTCACTATTTCTTATTTTAATGTTAGTGTCTTAATTGTTGTAATAAAAATTGTATTTCTTTTTTTTTTTTACATCTACCCAATATGTTAAGCAAAAAATAGAAATCAAAAACATTTTTAAATTTACATGTTGCTCGAAACTCATGAAAAAGATAAACGCATTACTTTACATTACATGGCGCCTATAAAATTTTATTATTTGAAAGGTCAAAGAACTGGTGGTCGAAGTTTTCTGTATTTATTCATGAATCTTTACAAGAATATATATACATCCAATATGGGATCAAAACATAGCAAGCTAAAGAGGAAACAATAAAAAACTATGACCTAGAATCAAGGAAACAAATCAGTAACAATATATAGTATTGTGCGTGTAATAAGTTCCAAACACCCAACTTGCCAGAAAGACATCAAATTCTTTACGATCGAGAGCTTTAATAACGATATCAGCAGCTGTAATCGAGTAGAAACGTGTGGTGGTAAAAATATCATCAAGAATAGCATCACGAATCAAATGATATTCGACTTCAATGTGCTTCGTTCGCTTGTGAAACATCGCATTCAAACTTATGAACAAAGTGACCAAACTATCACAATAAAGCCACATCGGCTGTTCTGAAAAACTCCTAGATTCTTGAGTAATTCCTTAAGCCAAATCACTTTGAAAGTAGCCATGGTCATTACCTGATATTCAGCTTTAGCACACGAGCGAGTAATAATACATGGCTTCTTCTTTTTCCATGAAATTGGTGATGAAGTATTGAAGTCGCGAAATTGTTTGCAAACACCATTACAAGGTGGGTTTCGTAGAGAATTACGAAATATGGTTATTTCACAGCGAAAAATTATGGTGTGAGAGATATTGTGCAAGAAGCACAAGAAATATAAAGAAATGAAGAAGTTGTTTATGAAGTATTGATGAAGAATATATATGTAGAAATTTTGTAAGATTCTTTTCCTGAGTTGTTGAGCAACCACAAGATGAGATGTCGAACAATGTGGCGGACCGATTTTTCAACCTATTGGATTCGGCAAAACAACCTTGTTTATCTTTATCTTCAAGATCGATGATTATTAAAATAGAATACAATGCTACTGAAAATTGCATAAATTCATTTTGCAAAATCATGTGTGAATATTTACCGGAAAATAATCAAGCTCCCAAGACATATGAAACAAAGAATATTTTAAAAGATTTAGAAATGACACATGAGAAAATTGATGTTTGTAAAAATAGTTGCATGTTGTTTTGGGAAATGATAAAGACATGTTGAAATGTAAATTTTGTAGTGGAAGTAGATTTTGTCTAAAGAAACCATTTTCACGTAAATATGTACAATACAAAAATATGTTCTATATACCTGGAGCAAAAAGGTTTAGAAGGTATATGAATCAAAAAATCATTGTGGCAAGGAGATGACACGCAGAATAGTCGACGATCAATGGATAATGCAACATTCATCTGATGGTAAGGTTTGAAAAGATTTCAATGAAATATTTTCCGAGTATACGTATGAAACGAGAAATGTTTATCTTTGCCTCTCCACTGAGTGTTTTAGTCCATATGGATAATCTGGAATTCAATATTCTCTATGTTTGGTGATTTTGTCTCTATATAATTTTTCTTCCGATATGTATTTCGAAAAAAATGTAAAGTTTCTGAAGTTGCTGATTCGAGGACCAAAAAATCCAATGAAAAGTTTTGATGTCTTTTTCCAACCTTTAATTCATAAATTAAGACATTTGTGGAACAATGAAATTCTTGCTTATAGTATGAGTACAAAGCAAAAATTTCACATTGAAAGTGGTCTTGTTGTGGACAATTAGCGACTTTCCTACCGATGGAATGTTATCTGGATGGAGCACACACGAAGATTGGCATGTTTATATTGTATAAAGGATATAGATTCATTTCGACTAGTACATGGGAAGAACCATGTTGGTTTAGTTTTCATAGAAGATTTCTTCCCCGTGGATATACATTCAGAAAAGATAAAAAAACATTTTCAAAAGAACGCGGTACAAAAAGTAGAGGCAATGTGCATGCAAACCGGATGCAAATCCTTTACGAACGATTAAAAATGATGGGAGATTTACAAGAACAGGTAGAATGTGGTGGAAATCGTGAAACCAAAAGGCCAAGGTGAATGGCATAACTAATATAAACGTTGAATTTTTAGAATTACCCTATTGGAAATCACTAATATTGCGTCATAATTTGGATGTTATGCATATCAAAATTAAATTTTTTGATAACATCATCAACACTGTTTTGAATGTGAAGGGAAAAACGAAGGATAATATACAATCTAGAAAAGATTTGAAGACAATATGTCGAAGACCTGAGTTGGAGTTACGAGATAGAAGGGCAACTATCCCAATATTCAGATTGTTCGGGTCAGCGAAAACCGCATTATTAAGGTAGTTAAAAGAAGATGTTAAATTTCCATATGGATATGCATCGAACATTGGTTGGTGTATGAATATTGTGGATTCGAGACTGATCGGGTTGAAAAATCACGATTTACCATGTTTTCATGCAGCGACCTATAACAAGGTATATAAGATATACTACCACATTTGATCGATATAAGATATATATATATATATATATATAGATAATACTTGTAAAGTCATGTTTTTCGTTCCACATAATATACTTAAAACTTTTCTACTTCTTAAGTATTCATTTGATTTTATCTTATATAGGTCAACGGTTTCGATGAGAGACATCCTACCTGGTTAAAACATCTAATGGTCCTACAAAAAATGTTTTGTATTTGCCAATTTTGTTTACTAGTGGATACACATTCCACACTTACGAACACGGAAAACAAAGAATCACGTACAATTACGGCGTTTGTGTTAATAGTGAAATAGAGGGTGATAATTTCTACAGCATTTTGCACCAATTCCTACAGGTAGAATATCTTGGTCTCGTTGGATTGAAGGTAATTCTTTTCAAATTTCAGTGGTTCGACCCAACCGTAGGACATGGTACACAAAAAAAATCGATGGGGAGGAATTGACATCAATCCGACACGATAATATGGTAAGAATGATCCATACATCACAATAGATCAAGCAGATCAAGTATGTTACGTGCAATATCCAACAACATTGAAACATCAAAGAGAGGAGTGGTGGGCCGTAGTGAAGATCAAGTCGCACGGAGTTATAAGCACAGACAAAAAGAAGATTCTTTACAAACCGATCACCCTGAGCCGATGCAGTTAATTGATACAGACAATCGGGTGGAGATACTCGCAGGAACTGACATAGATGGAGAATATATTTGCGATTGTGAAGACGTTGAACCGAAAGATGCAGAAGATGAACAAGATGATGAATTCAATGAACAATTAAAGGAAGATTCGCCAATCGAAGAATCAACCAAATAAGAAATGTGAATTGTGTAATTGTGATATCTAACTTTGTAAAATTGTTCCTTTGAAATTATATTATCAAGTTTCAACGAGCATCCATAGAGAACAATAACGGAAACTCGTTGAATCTGTTTGATACATAGAAAATTTGCAAGGTTTTTCAATTTTCAACGAGCATCCATTGCTAACTTCCAACGGATGCGTGTTGCCAAGGTTTCGAATACTAACGGATGACCCTTGGCAGTCACCAACTGATGACCATTGGTAGTCGCGAATGGATGCTCGTTTATACATTGCAACGAATATCCGTTGGTACGTTGCAATGAATGCTCGTTGAAAAGGGTTATAATTGTTACGCTACAGCTACTGCATCGATGTTGTATTTCAACGGGCATCTGTTGGAAATTCTAACCGATGCCCGTTGGGAAGAAAAAATATCGTCATTCCGTAGTCTGTTTCCTAGAGAACACGTTTTCCCAACGGCATGTCAATTAATTGCGTTCGTTGAGGTGACGTTATTTCACTCGGATGCCCGTTGGAAATATCCGTATTTTAACCGTTAAACAACTCATTTTTAACACAATTTCAAAACCAAATTACCAATTTCTCTCTAAAGTAATCTGTAAACACTAAAAAACAATGACAGCTCAACGATTTGCCGAAGGAACCCCGCCACCGCCACCATATCGGCCTCCTTCACCTATATCGGCTTCACCAATATTTGATTAAGAAGATGATATGGTGGATATGGTAAGATGATATGAAGAAGATGATATGGTAAGATATTAGTCAGAAAAACTTATAAGAATTGATTATAAATACTATCCAAATATTTGATTTACACGTGCAGGTTTGATGTGGATAATGTTTTAAAACATACGAACAAAAACATCACCCAAGGTTCGCTACAAGATCGACTCTATTATTCCTGGTAGGTGACGCTAGAAGTTATACGCCGCTGATGGTGACGTACATTTATCGTAATTATTTGTAATATAAAATGTAATTTTTAAATAATTATATACTATTATTTATAAATTATTTCATTGAAATTTAATTTTGCAGCACGCATATAGATGGCGAAAGAATGATACATCGCGCATCTATACCGCTTGGATGCACGACATGCAAGCTCTGTTGCGCTTGATGATCAACAATGCCAAGCGCTACTATTACATGAAGAAACGGACAAGGTATTCAACCAACTCGTCCAACATTGAGAGTGAGAGGACTTCAAGGGCAGAAGCAAGAACGCAAAAAAAATTTCAATACGGCGAGAAGGTTTGCGGTGATGGTCTGCATCACCATACCTCGGGATCAAAGTCATTCCCGAAACGAAAGAAACAAATGGTAAGAGGAAAGAATTGGTCAAAGTTATTTAAAATTAATAATTTTAGTTTATTGTTATGAAAATTTGTTAACTGATCGTAGTACTATATTGTTAAAGATGCAAAGGATGGGAAGAGAACCAACTTTTCTTGAGCTAGTTGTAGAGACCCACGCTAAGAAGAAATCCATCGTCGGGAAAGAGGTCGACGAACCTGAGCTGGTCGACCCTCGGGCAGAACGGGCCGTCAAAGCTCTGACGGAGAATATCACATAGCAATCACAAGCCATCGGTTCAACTCTCAACGATCTCAGTCATTTACAAAAAGATAACATTTATTTAGATGTATATAATAACATCGTTGTTATTATAATTCTTTAGTTACATAACATATTTTCTAACAATATACTAACTTTAACGTGTTTTACATTGTAGTCATTTAGACCGTATAAGGAGCATCTATACGGTCTAGGTTCAATATAAAAAGATATCTTCGAGGACGCCACGACGGTACCCATCGCGGTCCAAGAGACATACACACAAGAACGATGCATCGAGCATCTCGAAACTACACTTCGAATAATGCAAGATGCTCTTCAAATAATGTAATCCAGCTTCGGGAAACGCAAGCGCAGATGTGTCACATACAGAGTATCATCGAGTTGCTTACCGATCGAGCATATCAGCCACCAGCACTGACGGGGGCAACAACGCCGAGAGAAGAACCGATCATCGGCTCCGATGCAACTCCTTCACGAGGCGTTGGCAATCACAAGGATGAAGATGACGGTACCAGTTTAGACGATCTGTAGTAATTCGATTTGTAATTTGTATAAATTTTATTTATATTAAATTTTTAAATTTTTTATTGTTATATTTTTAAAATTTTTTCATCAATATTCTAACGGATGCCCATTGAAAAGTTTCACTATTTCCAATGGACATCCATTGGAATATTTAAAGTTCCTGCCATTTTTCCAAAGGATATCTGTTGATGACTTTCACCATTTAATTTCAACGGGAATTCGTTGAAAGTTTTTAAAATTTCTACCATTTTTGTTTTTCAACGGGCTGGTCAATGGATATCTGTTGACACATGACAATGGGAATCCATTGCATTCCGCTGACTTTTATCAATGGATTTTTATGTTGCAAATCGCAACGGATGCAAATTTTCTACGATCGATTTCCAATGGCTCCGAATCGTTTGAAATCCGTTGAAAAAGGTCGCTTCCAGTGGAAATCTAGCCATCCTAATTTATAGGATAATTAATTGATCGGAAAAATTATCTCCAATCATTAGTATATACACATCATGACGAGTATTATTGTCAAAACTATTTGAATGCATAATTGATAGGATAATTATCGCTTGATTTTTTATGACATACGTATTAATTGTAGTTGTACTCATAAATTGGTCGTGATAAACCCAATGTAGTAGTTTTCTATGAAATATTATTGTACATGTGTTTAACATAATATTTACACTACACATTTTTTTTTAAAACTAGATGATACCCGTGCGTTGCGCGGTTTTATGATAATTACATTTTATGATTCTTAAACGTTATATATAATTTATTAATTGTAATTGTTATGACATTTGGTATATATATTGTTAAATACAAATGCATAAATTCCAATTTTCAATGTAAAAGTTTAAATAATAGATTTATAAGATGTAACGTAAACTAACAATGCCATTTATTTATAATATCATTGAAATTTTAAAACGTAATCTGTTGGAGGTAGTGATTGCACTGGAGTTTTTTGCATGATTGTTTTTTCTATCCGTACCTCCATAATTTTAAGACTAAATTCAATTTATAACATGATTTAAAAAAATTATTAAGGTATGAACATAATTTGAGAATCTTTAAAACTAACTTATATTTGAATTTTTTGGTTGTCTTTAGATTTTGATTGGTGTAAATATTTGTAGAGCATGAAGGTCGAAGTGTTAACAAATATGATTGATACATTGACAAACGATAATTACGCAACGACATGAACAAAAAAATATATTAATTAATATAAGTGTTAATTGTTTTACTATCGTTTATCAAAATCTAGATGATACTCCCACATTGTGCGGTTTTGTGATAATCAAAATGTGTTTTTATTAAGTGTTGTATATAATTCATTAATTAAAATATTGTTATCACATTTGATATATGTATTAGCCAATACATGAATTCTAAGTTTCAATATAAAAGTTTAAACGATAGATTTATAAGATATAATGTAAAATAACACCGCGATTTATCCATTATATCTTTGAAATTTAAAACATAATTTATCGAAAAAGTTATTTCATATTTTGGATATTAGTTTTGCACATGATTATTTTTTTTCATACCCGCAGAATTTTTAGGACTATTTATTCTATTACATGAGTAAAAAACAATTAATGAGGTATAGACATAATTTGGGATTATTTAAATAAACTTTTATTTGAATTTCTTGATTGTCTTTAGAATTTGATTGGTATAAATGTTTGTGGAACATGACTATCGAAGTGTAATAAACCTTATTGATACATTTACAAAGGATAACTACGTAACGACATGAACCGGAAAATATTAATTAGTATAGGTGTTAATATTTTTTTAATATTGTTGATCATTATGGGAATAATACATGTACGATCATAATTGGCCGATTTTTTGTTATAAGTTAAACATTTAAGCAGGTTGGATTTCTTTATATTATTCTTCAGGTGTAAAGAATGTTTACCTCTTGTAGCAGTTGGGTATGATGATCCACGTGCGAATCTTCACATTGGCAACGGTGTAATTGCGTCCTTTTCTTCTCTTTTCAAACTAATCTACAGCTCAACCAATGATATGTTCTGCTTGTATGAGTTGCTTTCTTGAAGAATGTTGTTGAAGGAATGTATGATGCATGGATTCACTAGATCCGATAGGTAAAGAGCATCAATCAAATTTCCTTTGAACGTGCACTTCGAAACCCGAAATTAATTTGCATGTTATATGTGACAGGTCATGCAAAAGAGCTCTTTGAATCCATGGCTAGGGCTTTCCTATGAAACCATATGGATATCATTTAAGAAATTTTTCAAACGCTTGTGAAATCTTTAAGGGCTCTATGAATTATGTCTAGACCAGTGTTCCTACATATCCTAGATAATCTACAATGGCTGCCGCCTCTGGTCCCTTCTGCTTCCGCTCGGGAGATTATATTATTTGTTATAATTTGAGATTAATATTAAATTAATCATTTATTAATTGACACAGTATATGGTAAATATATTTGTTTATAAAAGGGATCAACATATATTGATTTTTTATATTAAAATACAACGATATTGTGTGTAATCTATAAAGTGGAACTAATAGAATTACCATTGAAAATAATATGTCTTGTCGTTCTTTACGACATATAAAGAATAAGTGAATCGTATGCAAATTTTTAAAATAAAATATGGAAAGAAATAAATGAAAATTTATATTGTAGAATTTGATTTAAAAAGTATTATTGCCTAACTTTTTTAAGAACTATTGTGATAGAGAATATGTAAATAATAATAACATTAATAAAAAATCAGAGTCTAGATTCTTGAACCATGAAGATAAATTGTATTTTTTGCTCTCATTTCTAATTTCTTTTTTTGTAGGTCTCTATTCAAAATTCAATTGAATCTTTAATAGGTGGAGATGGAGAAAAATGTTTGAGATTTGCATATACATGTGATAAAACATGTAGGTCGCAAATGCTTTTACGCCTTATTAATGACCTAAAAATGTATGTTCCATGGATTAAATAGATTAAACCAATGTGAAGGGATGGTGCAAATAGTAACCTTTATAAGTGTGGGTTGAGAATGAAGAAAACATAACATTTTTTTTCGATGTTCTCAGGAAGTATAATGTTAGATTGCATTTTAAATTTGGAAAGTGATAATTAGACTTTGAAAAGAAACATCAATATATCTCGATTAATTTTTGTGACTCGATTAGTTAGTACGTTGTTGGAGTGCAGAAGAACTTGAACCTCCTTGAAGGAGAACTCTAATGACGATAGCAAATTACAAAATAGATTTGTGATACCAATCTCTGAAGCAGCTCATGAGGAGCATCAAAGTAAAAAAGAATAATATCGCTAATAATTATCTCAGATATGTACATGATATTTGATGATAAACAACATCGAAGAACATTTTTTTTTTCATCAAGACTCCAACAAATTTTGGATATTCCCAAGAAAATCAATGGAAAAGAGCAGGAAAAATATAAGGTACTAAATGCGAGATTGTTAACATCCAATGCTTTTGCAAGGGTGTTTCATCATCCTCCATGTTATAGTAGTTGCCACTTGAGATTAAGATTACATTCTTTGAGGTCTATAGAAGTAGTGTTTCTTTTTAAATTGAAGTAAATTTACTCGGGACAACACGGTATGGAACCAAAAATGAATATCTAGGATAAAAAAAAGCAGAAGGAAAGAACCTCAATTCTAGATGATGCCCCTCAAATCAGTAATAAATGTGATGAATCAAACGAAATTGAGTTCTCGTTGCTTCGGTCATGAGCCATAGAAAAAACTACAATACAAAATTGGAAGCCTCATTGTTCATTTGCTACTGAGGGAAGAACTTATGATTTCCTTTCAAATTTTGAAGCTGCAGAAGTTTGTTGGCTTTTACGTCCTTATGGATGCAAAAAAAAATGTTCATTTTGAAAAATAATCTCCGAATAAGCACTTAAAATATGAATACCCATGACATTTGGCCAAAGAAGACCGAAAATGGTTTTGAAAGGTTTAGCACTCAGAGTGTACATCATATTTTGTAAAGCATATATTGAATATTGATTATTGTAATCTCAAGAGGAGCATGACCATCAATATTATGCTTTTTGGGATCCCCATATCCTGTTAGATAAACATGTATCAAACTCTGACGGATAGAATTATAACGTCGAGAAATGCTGCAAATTGCTACTAATTCTACTATGATACAATTGTTAAAATTTATCTTGAGAACCAAAAATTTGAATATATAAATTTTATTATGACTACTTTAGTATATAATTATTGTTAGATAAATAAAATTTTATTATTAGATTATATCAGAAATTGATATTTAAAAATATATATGAACGATGATAATTTTTTCATAGTACTTCCATTAATATATTTTTTAGATTAAAAAATTTTTTAATTATTTTTCTAGAAATATATAATTAGCAACAATAATTTTCTTTAAAAAAATCATTAGAAACCATTCTAAATGTCAGAATATTGTTATTTTTCTCGATTCTAATACTTCAATTTTATAATTATAATAGAAAAATAAATATAAAAAATATTTATGTAAAGTTTTTGTTACATTAAATTAGTTTAGTAATCTTATATTTTTTTTTGATAAAACTAAACCCTATCCACCTGTAAACAAATTCGCTTTACATAAACATATTTTGTCACGTCCTCACCGAGCTCAACCATCCCTTTCATCCACCTCCTCATGTTCTCCTTTCAGCTTCATTCACCACTAAGAAACCACCGCATTGTTCTCATTATAGGCTTAGTCCTCCTCATGTGTCTTTTCTAACTTGCCACATGTCATTCCTCCTCAGTTGCCTTCACCACCACACTATTATCATTGTAGTCTTAGCCCACCTCGTGCTCTTCTTCCTCACATGACTGTTGTTCTATTATGCTACATCAAGAAGAGGAAGAAGTTATGGCAGAAGATAGATATCACTGAGTTTGATGAACATATATAAATAAGATATTAATATTATTTGTTAAGCCAACTAATAACCTGAATAAAAGGTCTAAAACAACAAAACAAAAATTTGGCCTATTATCGTTTAGCTAAGTTTTCTTCTCTAGAAGTTCAATGTGAGTCAAGACTTATTGTGATAAAAGTATCTTTTAATGAAGACATGGGACAAAGGTGTTTCGAGGGTGTTGGAGCTCTTGGACTGTGGTTTTCGGACATACTTTGTCAGATCTTCCACTGCAATATCTAAAAAAACCGATGTAACAAACAGATATACTGTAATCCACATATCCACATAACTACCCTCGGCGGCATCATATTTCCATGATTTATTCCATTTAGATTCAGAGTGTATATTTTTCAAGTAGAAAATTGAATCTTAGGGTAAGGAGGAGTGAAGAAATATCAAGAAATTCATGTTCCTAACTCAACAACAGGATTCAGAGGCACGTGTACAAGGATCCCGATAGAAGAGAAGGTAGATGCGCAGACTCCATTAACAGTATTGTGAAAAGAAATGCAAATAGATGATGATGATGATGATGATGATGAAGAAGAAGAAAGATCTTATATAGTTAAGAAAGACCTACAAGTCTGTCTAATGGAGTCAATTCCGCATCTTTTTTCTATGACTACCCTCCTTTTCCATGAAACAAAAAGTCATTAGAGAAACACTTGTTTATCTGCTGGATGAAAATCGTACTTATATTGTATGCAAATGAGGTACGTTCACAAAGTTAGCCGGAAAATCTTACCCCGTTGGACTCTGACCTGCAATTTGCATGCACTATCGGACCTAATCGATTTCCATGCCAGCAGTTGAACCAGCAGGGGCATTCATGTACACAGCACCTCTGTACATCCATTCATCAGTTTCATCACTGTAGAAATGGCTCACCACATAATGCACATGAATTTTGATCTTCATCTGTTGGAACACCCAACTCTTCTTCGTCTTTTCAACCATTGGCTCAGTGGGTAGGAAGCCTGGCACAGCTTCATTTCCCGTGCCTCTGCACCACTAAGCCACATGCTAGCATTTACAAACCACTTCTGCGAAGGCTTATGCTTACGGCTCTTGGACATCCTGTATGAGTAACATGCCAGGCCATGTGGCTGTTGTGCTCTTCTTGGCACTTGAAACAGATATTATTCATAATCGGTAAGATTCAGTACTTGAACCTCATATCCATTTTCCAGAACGAATGATTTAACTGAGGATTTCTTCAATGTGTTTCAGAAGATATTCATATTCAGTAAAACAATGGTCGAATAGTTCACAGTTTCAACCATCTTTACCATAAGATTACCTTGACAATGCAAGAGCAACATCGGAATCTTCCTTTTTGCATTTCGACTATATATCCCAAATGAATCATCTTCCATGTAATGCATATGCATAAGTTGATTGAATATTGTTACATCACCGCAAACAAAGACACTGCACATAAACAATGCTGGTAGAGGAATCTCATTTGGAATAAATGGATATGGAAATATCACCTGGACACGCTTTCTATGATATTTGTATTCACAAGTGAAAACAATGGTCGTAAAGTGTTGAAATATTCATAGAGGTCGAATCTGCAGCCACCTTGAGCACCATATCCAAAAAGATTCCCCGACCAACCTCTCTAGTGGTAATTAAGGGCATGTTCTCTCAAAAGAGTAGGAAAACCTGAAGGGATGCATTGAGAATAATGAAGGCCATGATCTACAGAAAAACATATGTTAAGACAAAGGGCTGAGAAGAATAGAAGAAAGAGTATTGGTTAAACGTAATAGCACTTACAGCAAGAGGAAAACCGAGAAGTGCAAAGACAATAACAGCCGCAGTTCTGGTTGTCTCGTTTCCTTCTACTTAGTCCAAGAACTGATTCAGCTAGCTGTTGGGAATGTTTAAAGACATCTACGAACTTAAATTTCAAATTGGTCCCTCTATGTCATTGTCATTCCTATGTCTGGGATAAAAGAAACTAAATCTCCACACTAAAGCGTCTTGTGTCACTTTTTTCTCCTCACACGGCATCAAGAAGATGTAGAATAGCTTATATTAAGCATTTTGCATAAAGATTTATATCCAAATGCGATATTAGATCAAACATACACAATATCATATGAGAATCACATACACGATGGAATAAGTTCACTGACACAAGAGTAAATCAATCCATATTAGTTCGACTCATCATTCCTGTGAACAAACAGAACCTCAAATTGGATAATCTAAAATTTCGATGGCGTCAACTCTGGCTCACGTTTAGAAAAAAAAAACCCTAGCTTCGAGCAAGCAAGAAGCACAACTATGGACAAACGAAACCGAATTCAAGAAGAAGAGAGAGAAAATTGGAGAAAACCTGATAATCTTCTCGAGATAATCGGAGATGGCATTTGGACTAGGAAGAGAAGGGCACCAAAGAGTTACCTATGCGCTTGAAACATGCCCTTATCCGGATTGAAGGACTTAGCCAAGCGAGAAGCGGAGAGGCTCGGCCCCGCAATAGACATAGATTCCATTTCAACCCTCACTCTTTGAATCTCTTTTGATACATCGTTTATCCTCTGAGACATCGCCAAATCCAAACATAGAGTACTACCAAAAAAATGTATCAAATTGAGATAAACCCTTAACAAAAACTACGGATCAGAAGGGATTACTGTAGAAACACCGTTGACTCCGTCTGAACCAGATGACGACGGAGATGACCCATGACGGTGAGATGATCGTTGGACTTGGACGGACCCGTCCGGGTAGGTTTTAGATCAGTGGCAATGGCTAGAACCCGGTCCAGCAGCATTTCCAGCGAGGAATTCCAGCAAGGGTGGAAGACCCGGAGACGCTCGGCCCTGCAATAGACACTTGTGGTGCTGCTGCTTATATACTAAATGTAACTAGATCTTTTGAAAAGAGTTATTTAATGTGAATACAGAACCTATTAAGAAACAGGAAGAGGAAGCAACATGAAGAGGAAGGGGATGAAGAGAGACGAATAAAATCTGATATCAAATGAAACTAAGGCGTATTTTTAATAGCCTTAAAAAAATCAAAATTTTTTGGCTTACAGTTTGGATCAAAAAGACATGTTTCCAATTGATTGAATGCATCTAGAGAACCTTCTATCAGATCTTGGGGAGAATCCATCGCGTTTGACCTGGTCGAATCAACTTCAGCCGATAAACCATAAAGATGAACCTTTAAGGTTCAGATGGTCGAATCAATTTCAACAGAGATGAACTCTATAAGATTGGGAATATAATATTACCTGGGTTTAGCCAAGGAAAATTTCCTGATATGTGACTTTGCGCCCTTGTTATTCTCATTCTCGCAACCTTGAGATTGTGGATCGGATTCCTACAATACTATTGTCGAGGTTTTTGACAATAGAAATCTTAAAATCCACTCAAGAGTTCAACAAAACAGAAAAACGTATCTGCTTAAGTATGAGTCTGCAAAAATTGAATAGATTAATAAGAAACTTAAAACCTTTGAAAAGAGAAAATCAAGGTTGAAGGACAATGATCATGGCAGGAACCAGTCTTCTTACTAAGGTCGGCAAAACTCCGAAGGCCTATTTATAGGGCATGAATAGTTATATATGTTTGTTATGTGTGAATCTTGGTTACATAAGCAATATGGCAGTGATATCTTGACTATGCAGTCCTAATATGAGGCAGTGTTACATGAAATCCTGAAGGTCCAGTATGGCAGTGCTATCTTGACTACGCAGTCCTAATATGAGGCATTTCTTGACTATGCAGTCTAACGAGGCAGTAATACATGAAATCCTTAAGGTCCAGTATGGCAGTGATATCTTGAATATATATGCCTGGTCATGGAAAAATTATAATGTGTACTTACTGCATTATTTTCGTCAGGGTCATCACGGAAAACATAGAAATAGGTGCCAAAATTTCATTCATCCCTTGAACGTATATGATGCCTAGATTTAACTTTGCAAACACCATCAATATATTCTTCATGGATTCCTGAAAAGGAGGTGAACATGTCATTCCACACGATTAATCATATGTATATTGGGAAACCAAGTTCATGGTGAGAAAAACAGATACCGTCAGCTTCCCTCTGCTTCTCCTTCACCCTCTGCTTCTCCTTCACTCTCAGCCTTACCATCTCTTTCAGCCTCAGCTGACCGCTCTTTGGGCATCGCATTCACCTCAAGATCTCCATAAACACCAAAATTGTACTTACCTCCTCCGCCTATCATTATTCCATCCGCCGTGCATCTCGCCGATGCCACTTCGTTTCCTCTTTGCTTCGCCCTCGTTTTCTCTCTCTGCCTTCCTTTGACCCGCCGACTCCATCCGTCGTGCATCTCACTGGCACTTCTTTCCTCTTTGCTTCGCCCTCGTTTTCTCTATCGCTTCTGTCTCTATCTTCCTTTGACTCGCCGACTCCATCCGCCGCGCATCTCGCCGACGCCACTTCGTTTCCTCTTTGCTTCGCCCTCGTTTTCTCTATCGCTTCTCTCTCTGTCTTCCTTTGACCCGCCGAATCCATCTGACGCGCATCTCGCCAACACCACTTCTTTCCTCTTTGCTTCGCCCTCGTTTTCTCTATCGCTTCTCTCTTTGTCTTCCTTTGACTAGCCGACTCCAACCGCCGCGCATCTCATCGGCGCCACTACTTTCCTCTTTGCTTCGCCCTCGTTTTCTCCATCACTTCTCTCTCTTCCTTTGACCCGCCGAAGGCAGGTGTATGGTCTCCCATCGGGGCTGATTTCGGCTGGTTACGGAAGGGTCTTCTGGGTGTTGATCGGACTCAAAGGAAGACAGCTGAAGGGGTGATTTTCCTCTTTGCTTCGCCCTCGTTTTCTCCATGCCTTCTTTCTCTGTCTTCCTTTGACCCGCCGAAGACAGGCGTATGGACTCCCATCGGGGCTGATTTCGGCTGGTTACGGAAGGGTCTTCTGGGTTTTGATCGAACTGTGAACTAAAGACAACTGAAGGGGTGATTTTCCTCTTTGCTTCGCCCTCTTTTTCTCCATGGCTTCTTTCTCTGTCTTTCTCAATAGGGGATGAATCTGCCATTAAAGAGATGAAAAGGAAGAGGCACCAATGGATCGGCAAATCATGGTGTCAAAGCAAAGGGATTTTTCCTCCGGCTGACATGGCAGCACCAGAGGGGAGGAAAAATCTCCTCTTTTATATATGATTCTACATGGCTTCTTTCTCTGTCTTCCTTTGACCCGCCGAAGACAAGCGTATGGTCTCCCATCGGGGCTAATTTCGGCTGGTTACGAAAGGGTCTTCTGGGTTTTGATCAGACTCAAAAAAAGACAGCTGAAGGGGTGATTTTCCTCTTCGCTTCGCCCTCGTTTTCTCCATGGCTTCTTTCTCTGTCTTCCTTTGACCTCCGAAGACAGGCGTATGGTCTCTCATCGGGGCTTATTTCGGCTAGTTACGGAAGGGTCTTTTGGATTTTGATCGGACTGCGAACTAAAAAGAACTGAAGGGGCGATTTTCCTCTTTGCTTCGCCCTCGTTTTCTCCATGGCTTCTTTCTCTTTCTTTCTCAATAGGGGATGAATCTTCCATTAAAGAGATGAAAAGGAAGAGGCACTAATGGAAGAGGAAGAATGAATATCGGCAAATCATGGTGTGAAAAGTAAGGGGATTTTTCCTCCGGCTGACGTGGCAGCACCAGAGGGGAGGAAAAATCCCCTCTTTTATATATATGATTTACACCTACAACTACAACATGAACAATATATTTATCAATATTTGCATAACCAATTTAATTTGTAACAAAGTTCATAAACTAACCAATAACAAGAAACATTATTCTTCTCTGCATCAAATATCTCACACACATGCACTTTCAAATATCTAAACTATTTGAATTCATTATAAGTGGGTTAGATTGTTTTGTTTGACTAGATAATTTATTCAGTTTGATCTCATGAATATGTTCATGTTATATAGATATAGTCATAATTATTAATGCAATTATTTTGACCTTACGTAAGATATTTTAAGGGTAAAACTCTTATTCCCACCCAAAGTTTGGGTATTTTGTCTATTCCCCCCTCATCTATCACACTCATCCTATTTCCCCCTCATGCATCACCCCTAATCCTATTCCCCCCTCAAGTTTTTTAATTCATCCTATTCCCCCACACTGTTTAAAATTCTGTTAAATAACCAGAATTTTGACCCAAACCCTAAAAAACTATCAATTTTGACCCGATTTTATACCCAATTTTGACCCGACCCGACCAAAATTAAAATTGAATTAAATCTGGTTTACCCAATTATTAACCCGATCCGGTTTAATATAATTTTGACCGGTTTACTGAATTTTGACCCAATTTATTATAATTTTGACCCGGTTTACTGAAATTTTGGCCCGGTTTTGGTGAAATTGACCCGATTTCTCCCGGTTTTGCTGGAATTTTTATCCGGTTTGCTGAAATTGATCCGGTTTTGATCCGGTTTTGTTGAAATTGACCCGTTTTGTTGAAATTGACCCGGTTTTCTCCCGGTTTTGCTAGAATATTTATCCGGTTTGCTGAAATTGATCCAGTTTTGACCCGGTTTTGTTGAAATTGACTCCGTTTTGTTGAAATTGATTCGATTTTTTCCGATTTTGCTCGAATTTTTATCACTATTGAATTACGTTTGCTGAAATAGGTCGGATTCGGATTAAATATGTCTATTCATGTAATAATATTTTGTATATAACAATATTCTATTTAATACTCGCCTCAATAATCAATAACGTAATGATTATCATACAGAAGTTTTGGGCTGAAAAAATTTGAGACTTACTTCAATTAGTCTCTTGGGCTATTTAATACTCGACTCAAATAATGTAAAGCTTATACCAAAAATCACAAAGTAAGCCCACAAATTCTCCTAAAAGGCCTTGCTTACATTTTTCTTTTGGTAAAACTCTTATTCCCATCCAAAATTTGGGTACTTTGCCTATTCCCCTCTCCTCTATCACACTCATCCTATTTCCCCCTTATGTATCACTCCTAATCCTATTTCCCCCTCAAGTTTTTTAATTCATCCTATTCCCCCACACTGTTTAAAATTCTGTTAAATAACCAGAATTTTGACCCAAACCCTAAAAAACTATCAATTTTGACCCGATTTTATACCCAATTTTGACCCGACCCGACCAAAATTAAAATTGAATTAAATCTGGTTTACCCAATTATTAACCCGGTCCGGTTTAATATAATTTGACCGGTTTACTGAATTTTGACTCAATTTATTATAATTTTGACCCGGTTTATTGAAATTTTGGCCCGGTTTTGGTGAAATTGACCCGGTTTCTCCCGGTTTTGCTGGAATTTTTACCCGGTTTGCTAAAATTGATCCGGTTTTGTTGTAAGTGACCCCGTTTTGTTGAAATTGACCCGGTTTTCTCCCGGTTTTGCTGGAATTTTTATCCGGTTTGCTGAAATTGATCCAGTTTTGACCCGGTTTTGTTGAAATTGACTCCTTTTTGTTGAAATTGATTCGATTTTTTCCGATTTTGCTCGAATTTTTATCACTATTGAATTACGTTTGCTGAAATAGGTCGAATTCGGATTAAACATGTCTATTCATGTAATAATATTTTGTATATAAATTTTTTATCATTTTATATTTATATAAGGGTAAAACTCCTATTTCCACCCAAAGTTTGGGTATTTTGCCTATTCCCCCCTCATCTATCACACTCATCCTATTTCCCCCTCATGTATCACCCCTAATCCTATTCCCCCCTTTGGGAGAAAACCGGGTCAATTACAACAAAATCGGGTCAATTTCAACAAAACCGGGTCAAAACCGGATCAATTTCAGCAAACCGAATAAAAATTCCAGCAAAACCGGGAGAAAACCGGGTCAATTTCAACAAAACGGGGTCACTTACAACAAAACCGGATCAAAACCGGATCAATTTTAGCAAGCCGGGTAAAAATTCCAGCAAAATCGGGAGAAACCGGGTCAATTTCACCAAAACCGGGCCAAAATTTCAGTAAACCGGGTCAAAATTATAATAAATTGGGTCAAAATTCAGTAAACCGGTCAAAATTATATTAAACCGGACCGGGTTAATAATTGGGTAAACCAGATTTAATTCAATTTTAATTTTGGTCGGGTCGGGTCAAAATTGGGTATAAAATCGTGTCAAAATTGATAGTTTTTAGGGGTTGACAGAATTTTAAATAGTATGGGGGAATAGGATTAATTAAAAAACTTGAAGGGGAAATAGGATTAGGGGTGATACATGAGGGGGAAATAGGATGAGTGTGATAGATGAGGGGGGAATAAGCAAAATATCCAAACTTTGGGTGGGAATAAGAGTTTTACGCAATTATGTTGATAATTGTAACTCCTGTAAACTACTGATAACATATTTATTTATACCATATCATCAAATAAAATAATGCAATTGTGTTATTAATTCAATGACCTAGTATTTACGATTTTAAACCTACTACAACATTTATTGTGTTACACGTTAACATTTATCTTGTGTTAGCATGTTATTGAAAATTTCACACAAACATAATCAAATATTTTATGATATTGTTTTACCATGATGTCAAAATTTCGTTAAAAATGTAACGCAAAAGTTTTTGTTGAAAAATCGTTGAATTTGTATTAAAATTGCATTAGAGTTTTCTACGCTAAAGAAGTTTTAGCTTTGAAATAGTGTCATATAACATTTAAAAAAATCATTTATAGGGTTGGTGAAATCATACGTATAGATTTTGGGCCCGTAAGACCGTTTACCCAAAAAGATATAAAGGAAAAGAAAAGTACGTGCACTTCATGCACTGAAAGCTCCAAAGCCCAATCTCTTGCCTCTACTTATCTTCATAAGCAATAGATACTTTTTTTATTGTCTATAAAACAAATTTAAAATTTTAATGTATTAATAAATATTTTGTAATTTCAAAAAAAAATATATTTCGTGAATTAAACTTTCCTCATGATTATTCCATGCATATATTTTATAATACATCCCCAACAATTCTATTGAACTATACTATAGTGTTCTACCTAAATATTTATATCAAATAAAACTATGTGTGAATATTTGTTTTCACAAGTATAGATCTATAAAAAGGTAATTTGTGGTTGCCTCAAATATTATATTAAATAAAAAATATTTTAGGACGAGTTTTAAAAAAGTCCGTCGGATTTGTAATTTTCAAATTGTGATAAAAGTATGTAAGTGCAAATTGATAAATGTCATAAATGTAGAAATTTAGGTTGTAGTGTCGAGCATAAAACGTTTTATTACAACCCAATTTTTTATCCGATTCGTTTTTCATGATTTTCGTTTCGGAGTTGGTGTTTCCTTAACACTATACAACCAAGAGATCGAATCATTAGAGCCTCCACGAATAAACCACATCGATATCAACTTTACCGTTCACCTTTAATATGGTCAAAATCCGAGGAAAAATCTGATTCTCCGTTTCGTTTTCTTTTTTTTTCTGGTTTCTGAAATCTGATTTTTGTTTAGTGACTAATCTTGTAATTAGTTATTAATTGGATATATTTATATGTTTTAATTCTAGGGATCAAAATACAATTAAGTAACAATTAATTAACCGAATAATAATTTTTTTTATTTATCATTAACTACACTTAGAGACATTAACTTTCATCAATCTTTCACTTATCCCGAGTAACAAGTACTCGATAATACAAATACGCATTGCTATACATTTATCACTATGCATATCATAAATGCAAACTTCAAAAGACGTCCATTCTCAAGGGAGTGATTCCTTTCAACAATCATCCGTGAAAACCGAAACACTCGTTAGTGTGTGACCTCAAGAGTTCAACACTAAGCTGGTAGACAATTAGTCTTATTCCGATGAACATAAAATCAACGTCTTTTATTCTGATGAACAACAATGAGAGGGAATTAAGTATCTCATATGCACAATATATATATATATATATATATATCATCAAAATGATATAAACAATGTCATATTATGAAATACAATGTTTATACATAACATGAACGTATACTAGTTCTAATAATTCCAAATCTTCGAAACCATACTAAAAATAGTTCCAATACATTTTATCTCTCAATTCTTATCTTTAACTTGTGCTCGTCAAACTTCTTTTACCCGAGCGCCTTTGTAAGCGAATCAGTTGAATTTTCCCTTCCATCAACTTTGAAAATCTGAACAGCTCCAAGTTTTATGCTTTCTCGAATTAGATGGTATTTCTACATAGCATGCTTCAATCTTTGATGAGATCTTGGTTCCTTCGCTTGATTTATCACTCTAGTATTATCACATTAATTATAATTGAACAAGCTCCTTGAACAAAGGGACCAGACCATGTTCACTAATGAACTTCCTCATCCAGGCCACATCTTTCATTGCCTCGTATGCAACACTATATTATGTCTCTGTAACTAAGTCGGTTATTGTAGCATTTTAGAATTTTGCCAACGACTCGTTCTACTTTTTAGGAAAATACATAGCTCGACGTGGAATTATTGTCATCTTTATTCGATGCGATCGGTGAACCTTTCTAGTTTTAAACTAGTGTTTCCTTACACGAAGCTAAGGTTTTACCAAAGTTCGTACTTTGTTTACCCTCGTCGACTCTATCTCGTATTCCATGACTTTCCACCATATCTCAGAGTCAACATTTTGTGTTGCTTCCGCAAATGTCAGCGGGTCATCAACAATATGAGTTCCCTCATTTTCTTGTACCATTAGGTGAACATGTTAGGTGCATGACAAGAATGTGTATACCTTCTTAGATGAGCTTGTACTGAAGGTACAATCTTATCTGAATTTTGTTGTTAACCAGGTTCTTGGATGGGTTTAGTAAATCGTTTTTTATCCAACATTTGAAGACGAAACATCCACGTTCATCCTCAGCACATCCACAAAACGCCGCTCATAGGACATCTCATGCTCTTGAGCTTGTGTCAGTTCTATAGATTGTTGAATCTAGTCAAGAATTATTTCATCACCATGATTTCATTACATAAGGAATTCCCTTTCTAAAAAGGTCGTACCTTTAGCCGCAAACACTTTGTGATCCGAGAAATGATCGAAATAACATCCCATCGTTTGCTTGGGATATCCAATAAAATGACACTTGTCGGTTCTAGCCTCAAATGTATTCAATTGAAATCTCTTAACGAAAGTCAGACAACCCCATACTCTTATGTGTTTTAAGTTCTGTTTATGTCCTCTCAATATCTCATATGCAGTTTTAAAGACCGTTTTTATGATAAATTTGTTCAAAAAATAAGCAATGGCTTCCAAAGCGTAACCTCATAAGATGATCAGAAGATTAGTGAACCCCATAATGGATCGTACAATATCTAATAAGGTGCAATTTTTCCATTTCTAAAATACAATTATGTTGCAGCTTTCTACGAAAATTCCACTGCGAAAAAAATCTGATTTTTTCGTAAATAATTTGTGATATCATGATTCTGGTGTTCCCCTCCACGGTCACAACTTAATATTTTGATGACCTATCTCGTTTTCTTCTTTATTTCATGACTCATGTGTTCTCCTCCACGGTCACAACTTAACATTTTGATGACCTATCTCGTTTACTTCTCCATTTCACTATGGAATTTTTAGAAATTTTCAAAATACTCGGACGTGTTTCATAAGATACACAAATACGTATTGTGATATATCGTCAGTGAAGGTGATGAAGTAGAAATATCTCCCTTTAGCTTTAACTCTCATTGGACCACATACATGAGTAGATATGAGTCCTAAGAGTTTTATAGCTTTTTTTTCCTGTAAAAGGAGACTTGGTCATTTTTTCTCAATGACAGGATTCACAAGTCGCATATGATTCATAATCCTATTATTTGAGAAATCCATCTCATTTGAACGAGTTAATCTGTGCCTACCAAATATAACCGAGCCTACATGACAAAGGAAAGTCTGTTTTATATGATCATCTATTTCCCTGTGACCGGAAACAAGCAAGTTTCATTTACTCAACATTTAGAATCAAGTAATACATAAACACCATGTTGTAAATCACCATTTTCATATAACTCATCATTATGAAATTTTAAAAAAATGTTATTAGTAAAAACAGTCTTAAAGCAATTTCTATCAAGTATAGAAATAGAAATAATGTTTGAAACAATTTTCAAAAAACAATACGTGTCTTCTATATACAACACCTTGCTCGTAGGCATACAAAGCAAAATTTTCCCTTTAGTCGAATCAATAGCAACAAATGAAATAATGAGAACATATTTCATGAGAGTCATATCTTGTTTCTTGCCCTTCATATATGCAAGATACTCCATGGAATTTCTCATCTAAAGTCTCTTCTTCTTGTACTAGAATCACTCTGCATCGACATAATTGGCCTATTTACCATCAAGCCATCAACACAAATTATATTTTCAAACAATATCGTCTTCTTAAAATATAGATATATAAAAATCGAGATAGTGGATGTATAGAAGAAAATATCCCATATCCGAAGAATTTACTCAAGAAATCTTACACGATTTGGAGCAGTTTATTAGTTTTGCATCGATGTAACCTTTATGTCAATAACACGGGACAATGTTTTGTCCCTGCAAAAACATGAAGTATCAAAGTCAAGAAATTGTTTGTAAACACCTTTAAAAGATGGGTTTCGTAGACAATTACAAAATTTGGTTATTTCATGGCGAAAATTATAGTGTTAGAGATAGTGTGTAAGAAGTACAAGAAATGGAAAGAAAGGAAGAAGTTCTTTATGCAACATCAATGACTAATCCATATGTGGAAATGGTATTAAATGCTTTTCCTAGCCATGGAGAACGCCACGATGGTATCCCCCTTGGTGTAAGAGACATTTACGCAAGAAAGACTCATCAAATAGCTCGAGACTACTTTTTGAACAACACAACATACTTTTCGAGCAACGCAATCTACGCATAAAAAAATGCTATTGTAATGTCATATTAAAAGTATCATCGAGTTGATGATCGGTCGAGCATATCGGACACCACCACCGACGTGGACAATAATGCCAAGACAAGATTCGATCATTGACTCTGATGCAATCCCTTCACAAGGCGTTGGCGAGTACGAGGATGAAGACGATGGTGCTGATGAAACATAGTAAATATGTTTTTAATTTTGTATAAATTTTATATATATGAAACTTTTTTAAATTATTTAATTTTTCTAATTAAATTCGACAAAATATCAACGAAGGCCCATTGATAACAAAACAAAAATTTTAATGGCATCGGGTTGAATATTTTGAAACTCTCACCATTTGTTTTCCAATGGATATCCGTTGCTAAGTCCCGCCAACAACTCGTTGATAATTTTCAACGGATATCTGTTGAAACTTTGCAACGGATATCCGTTGACACTTTCAATGGATATATCTGTTTGATGCCTTGAAAATTATCAACAGATACCGTCCGTTGAAAAGTCGTTGCAAATGGCAACGGATGTGATTTTTCATTAATCGTTTTTAAACGACCAAAAATCTGTTGGAATCCGTTGTAAAAGGTCATTTACCAATGGAAATTTAGCCATTTCCAACGCATATGTCCGTTGGAAATAGCCTATTTTTTGTAGTGATACTCATCACATGATAACTCCCACCGACATGCCTGCACATGTATTTTTTAAAGGTTCGAGTCTAAAATCACTCGATTGGGTACACTAGATAAAACGTTCATTCGACTATAGAACCAAACCCAAAATATTGACGTTCTCTAACTCTAACACTTGGTATAGCATGTAATATCTAAGTCAAACCACTTAAGTTCCACCAAAACCCAATTCATATACATACCATCAATCATCATACAAAATTTGTAGGTTTTTGTCCAATCTTCACTAATAATGTATCAATTTCTTGATTATGAATTCCCTAAAAGTTATATTGTGTTCATGTCTGTTTTGAACGTAAGAACTTGATGAGGATATCGGACTCGAAGCAGAACCAAAGGACGGTGACACGAACGAGGAGCTACCGAAAGGAAACGAGCGTACCGAATCTTCCCCACAACCTATTCACATATGGATGAGCAAGGAGCTTGAGTAACAAGGAAGTGGAGATAGTGATGGAGGCATGGAAAACTCTTAATCAGAAGAACGATTTGAGCTCAACTTAAACAAAAGTCACATCAATCTTTTACTTTGAAGCGGACCTCACTCGGCCCACCTAAGAATTGACAGGCTCGGACAATACGCATAAGGAAAGATGGAATATAAAGATATTTCTTTATCCTTTCCAACAGTCAGAAAATCCTTCCCAACGGTTAGGAAATCTTCCAAGCCAATCTTATCCCATGGGATCATCTTCTTTCTCGATCCGAAGATTCCTAACGACTATAAAATCTTCCTAACGGCTAGTAGATCAATCTTTTATCCAACATTTATGCACTTTCCTTATTGTAACATGGAGCCTCTCCTATATAAAAGACTTCATTCTTCTTCTCACTTATCGAGAAAAGTTATAAAATAAACAAAAAACGCAATATGTAAGAACATTTATTAAATGAATACATTATTTAGATATATACTTCATCTAAATAATGATAACTAAAATTCAACGCTAATATAGCATTAGAAATATTATTTTTATTAGACTTTATTTTAATCTCTTTTAATATGAATGAGCTTCATGCTAGTTATATCACATCTTAAAAACATTAACTTGATTAAATATGAGGAAACATATTCCCATGTTATGGATGCAATCATATTTCGATATTTGATGAGTTTAACAGCATTTAACAACTTAGATATGTACCTTATGGATGTGGTTGTGGCATATCTATATGGATCTTTGGATAATGATATATACATGATAATCCCTGGAGGATTAAGAATATCGGAAACATCAAACTCAAAGTCTAAAGATATGTGTGCAATTAAATTACAATGATATTTATATGGGTTGAAAATGCCGAAAACAAACTCAAAACCTAAAAAAATATGTGCAATCAAATTGCAGCGATCTTTATATGGATTGAAACGATCTAGACGCATGTGGTATAATCGTCTAAGTGAATATCTATTAAAAAGGGGAGAACAACCCTATTTGTCCTTGTGTATTTATTCAAAAAACAGCTAGTGGATTTGTGATTATAGTTGTTTATGTGGATGATCTGAATATAATTGGGACCTTTTAAAATGCTCAAAATTATCCCAAAGATGAATTTAAAATGAAAGACCTTGGACAAACAAAGTTTTATCTTGATTTACACATAGAGCATCTAAAGAATGGTATATTTGTACATCAATCAAATTATACAAAAAGATTATTTATAACGCCTTAACATGGATAAATCAAATTCATTAAGCACTCCAATGGTATGTAGATCTTTAAATGTTGAAAAGGCTCAATTTCGTCCTTGTGAAAATAATGAATAGATACTTGGACCAGAAATACCATATATGAGTGTGATAGGGGCTCTCTTGTATCTAGCAAATTGTACTCGTCCTGATATAGTATTTTCTACTATGTCACGATATAGTTCATCCCCTACACGTCATCATTGGATAAGGATTAAACATATATTTTGATATTTACAAAAGGCGATTGATTTATGATTATTTTATCCTAGAGATTCCAATCGTGAATTGATTGGTTTTGCAGATGCAAATTATTTATCAGATCCTCATAAATCTAGATCACAAATAGGATATGTTTTCACAATTAGAGGCACGGTAATATCATGTTCATAGAAACAAAAACTAGTTGCAATATCTTCAAATCATGTTGAAGTCATAACACTTCATGAAGCAAATAGAGAATGTGTGTGGCTCAGAGCTTTAACTCGACACATATAAGAGATATGTGGATTATCAACTAATATCAACCTAACGATATTATATGAAGATAATGTTGTATGTGTTACTCAAACAAAGGAATGATATATCAAAAGTGACCTAACAAAACATATCAGTCCAAAATTTTTCACGTATACTCAAGAACTCGAGAAGAAAAAAGAAGTTGATTTTTAATACATGCGATCATGCGAAAATATAGTCGACTTATTCACAAATGCGCTCCATATTTCAGCATTGAGAAAACACATTCAGAATATCGGGATTTGTCACCTTCAAAGTTTGTGAAGAAACAAAGGATTGACAAACGATAATAAGTTCTTATGGATGCACTATTTTTCCCTCATCATGGTTTTTATCCCAAAAGGTTTTTTCATGATAAGATTTTTAACGAGACAGTCAACAGACATTCAAAGAGGAGTGTTAAAACATAAGGCTGAACTCTGTCATTTTTTTAAAACAAATTGATAATTTTTATCTATAAATAGACATTTTCTATCCATCTTATAGATATACCAAAATTGTAAAAGCTACAAATTGCAAGAGTAAATACTATGTTTGATCATTCTCTCCTTTAATAATATTTTTATTTATTTAGTTATATTTTACTATATGTTATTTTTTATTACATTATATATATTATAAATGTTATACTATACACTAAAATTATATAAGATATTTTACATAGTTTATGCATAATGACGGACAATAATAAATCTGTAAGTATATCCTTGTTAATATTAGTGTTGTGGTCCAAATTTTAAAATAATAGAAATAGAAGAAGAAAGAGACGTTGACAGGGCTTTTAATGGGAGCCTCTCTCTCAAGTGATTAAGATTATTATTTCCTTCTCTAAATTTTGGATTTTTCTCTAATTTACTTGTACATCTCTTAGCCATTGCTTGTCTCTCTGTTTAGCTTATTTCGTATTTATTCTTATCTCTTCCTTCTCCTTCATTCCATATTCCATTATACTTGGTCCACCCATCTAATTTTTTTAATATATATTCAGTGTAATTAATAAATTAGGTGGAAAGTGTAAATCGTATTTATTTACATGCTAAATAGAGGCTAATATTAAAATGAAAGTTTATATATATGGTAATATATATATATATATTAAAAGAGATTGGAGTGCGTGAATGGTTTGAGCTCAAATTTCTAACTTTTGTACGTTTGAATTTAATCATTTGGTTAACTTAATAAAAAAATTAATATAAAAGAAAATATATAGGAATTTATAGGATAATATCTATATACGAAAGATTACGGGAAAATCCATATTTAATGAAATAAAAATTTATGTATAAAAAAAGATCTTCAAGAAGATGTCATTTTCAATCTCTGAAAATTAGCGTATTATTAAATATTTATAAGATAATTAAAACGGATACCTTCTTACACTTTAAGCTCGATAAAATATGAAAAAAAAATGGTTTCTTCATTGGTTTTTCTGGAGATTTTTAAGAGCAAAATAGAGGCTAGTGGACTTGCTTATTAAAGTTTGACTTTGACTACGATAAAGGTCTGCACGAAAAGCTCTCTAAGTTAACCCTTAATTCACTATTATCAATGACTTGTAAATGCAATATAGATACTTTCGTGAGGCATAGTTTATCTTTTGCCATTGTTGAGGTTTTAAAAGTTCTCCGTTAAAGGAAATTTAGATAAAATTATTGTTCCGAATTTTATAGAAAATAAAATTGAAGAAATGACGTAAACAATTAATTAATAAATATCAATTCCTTAATATTATTTTTGGAAGTTGTTATGTCGAGATTACTATTTCGGTTTTTTCTTTATTTTTTAACGTATAATTTTCTTATTTTAGTTATGAGTATCTAATCTAATCTGACACTTGTCATCTTGTTTGAAACTCTTTTCTTTTTTTCATTTTACATGCAATTTATATTTAACCCAAAAAATATTTACAAAACATTTTGCTCAATAAAATTCAATTTTTTGAGTCGTGTATTAATATGATCAATATGATCATATTACAAAAAAATTAGACATTTATTAATTATATGATTATATTATAGTAAGATTCCTTATCTAAGCAAAATTAGAAATGACATGTGAAAAATTACAGTGGACTACCACAAGATTACACATCACTAATGGAAACCGGGGAATTAGGGTTGGGTTGTTGAGAAACACAACGCTCTATGCTTTGCTTTTCTGTTCAATCTCTAGTGAATCATCATTATTCCACTTTGGTCCTTGTCACAAAACTTGTAATCTTGTTCTAAATACTACATAATTATCGCGATTATTCGATTTTGGTAGACATAATTATATTGACCGAAACGTTACCATATGTCTATTTATGTACACTTAGTGAAAGATTATAGACTGTAATATACGTAGCGTTTGTTTTGAATATGAAGAACATTATATACCTAGTAAAACGCACGGTTAAAAAAAGTTAAGTTTATATCGATTATTTCACTTAATATTTAATTAATATTAAAATAAACAAAAGAGATCATAAAACAATGTCAGGGGAAAGAACAAACCTTTCTTGAGTGTTTTGGTGGCCTTTGTCCTGCACATAAAAATATATTAAATTTAATTTAGAAATATGGTAAGCCTTGACATACAATATATGATTTCTGATCTATATAAATATGGTCCGACGAATAAGGTAATTTTCTTAATTGATTAAATCTTACTCACACCATAAATGGAAAAAGAAGAAGAATGAAGTAAAAAGCACTTTTGTTTGGAGTGATGATAATGTTATCTACATTAGTTTCCCACAAAATCAAAATTAAAAAATTATATTAACTTAATATTTTGTTTGGGTTGCATCTTGATTTTGGCATAATATGTTGTTTGAGTTACCTTTTATTTGAGTTAATATAATATATGTTTGAGTTAATTTCCCTCGAAACCAAGTAAAAGGTAAGGTCAACATATAACAAATCCTTTGAAAAAAATCTTTTGAGATGGTAAATTTTAAACATATTTCAACAGAATTTTTTATTGTTGATTTTAAGACTTTAAAATAAAGATATATATTTACTGGATTGCAAATATCAATTGTTAACAACTATAGGAAACCTGATGGAAAATTGTTGCAATTTTTTTCAACAAATGTATGATAAAAATATCAATGAATAAAGAATAATAATGTTTATAAAAGATGGCACATAATTTTAGTATCGCCAATGACCACCCTATATCATTGAAAAAATATGGAAGAAATTTAACTTTCATCATTATTAAATTTATATTTTAAAAATTTTATTAATATTTTAAATAAAATTAAAAATCTTGAAATAAAATAAAACATATTGAAAAAAAGAATTATTTCATAAATTTTAATAAAATTCAAAAACACAAAATATAAATTTTATTTTACAAAACAATTAAAAAAATAATCTAAATATCTTCATTTTCACCTTCAACATCAGATCCTATTTTACATATTCTTGTCGAACTCGACTACATTATCAAAGAGATTCGCGAAAAATATAATATTCAGTTTTATTATTAAATCGAGATGTGAGATTGTTAAGTCGAGATTAGTTTTTTATATTCACGTACAAAGGACTCAAGATACTCAATATGGCGATTTTGTTTGAATGCCTTGTAAACCGATGGAAGGACTGTCGTAACATCCCTGCAATATCATTTTGTAAACTTGTAGATACCTATCTAATATCTTATATGTTTGAACTTATGATTATAGAAATAAAAATATATAAAAATTAAATTAAGTACGATCTATAATTATGAGATACATATGTCAAAAAATTGTCTTATTCCAATAGATTGAATTTAGCATGCAGCGATGCCGATAGTTTAGAACTGTTGTGTATTTTTTTTACCATCTATATCACTAAAAGTGACCATCTTTTTGGAGAGTGTCTCGACCATACATTTAACTAATGTCAATTGTTATAACTATATCATTCAAGAGGATTTTCGCGGGAAAAAATGTGAAATTACATACCCTTTTGTTCCTCTGGCTATATAATGTGTATACGGAAGTATTTACTCTAAGGTTATATATATATATATATGTATATATTAGAATACTCTAGAATCAATTAAGGTACTATAAGGGGGAAAACTTATGAAATTAATCGTGCATAAGTCCCAATGTCCAAACTGGATACAGAGATATAAACATACACGAGTTATAATCACAAACGATAGAGTGTTGCACGTGTGATATTGAAATCGATACGTATTTGCAAAAGGGCAGACACAACGTGTACGTTTGCTTTGGTCTGATGTACACAAATGTTTGGTAGCCCAACTTATTACAGTCACGGTATTAGATATATACATATACGTGTGTGAATATATATATATATACAAACACATACATACGCATGAACAATATAGATATCGTAGTTAACTAAATTCTTAATATAATCCTAACAATAAATCTTTTTTTCTTTTATATGTCATCTTCCGCGGCATATAATTTTTACATCTCCCCGGATTCCAACCAAGAGCTGGCATGATGTTTATAAATACCCCGTAAGTGTAGAAAAACACTTATCCCATGGTAAATATACAAACACAAAATATCTCTAATGGATATATGTTAGAATTTAATATTCTGTTATATTTATTTTTTTTCTTTTCTTTTCTGGAAAAAGACTTCTTATTAAAATAAATAGAAATAACAATAATAACATGATGAAGAAAAGATCAAACAGAGTAGACCGTACGTGTTTGAGTCGATAACCACATGTTTAATGTTAAATATATATATATATAATGATATTCGTAATGAGTGTGAAAAAAATAAGGTTATCTAAGAAGAGAAAACAAATTAAAGGCAGTAAGGGGATGGGGTTAAGGGGCCACACACAGTACATATTAGGTTTTAAAAAAAGACAAAGCTTAGCTGTTTCATTCCTTTTATAACCAATCACTTTGTTTGGTCTTAAAGAAAAGTTTTCTCATCATTTTAGGGTTTTTTTCCATCGAACCAAAGTCCGATCCTCCTCTGCCCATATGTATTATCAATTTATATATACATATGTGTGTTGTTCGCAAATTCTAATTGTTATTTCTATCTGTTCATTATTATATTTTTTCCATTTATTCTCATTCTTATTTTTGTTATCATATATGTTTTTTTGGGGATGACGGTCGGAATGGAAACCCCTTTCAAAATTGTTATACATACATACATGTACATATATACATATATATTATTCATATGTTATTACATACCTATAGGGATGTCAATGGGTTGGGTTGTGCCCAACCCATTAAACTTAAATGGGTTTTGTGGTGTAAATGGGTTGGGTTTAACCCGACCCATTTAATAATGGGTTATATGGGTCGGACTAAACGGGTTAAACGGGTTATACGGGTTAAACGGGTTTATTTATATAAATAATATTTTGTAAATATATTTTTATCATTTAACATTATAAATATATATATTTATATACATTAAATATTA
>CM071864.1:47569706-47601744 GCA_036759665.1 Gynandropsis gynandra | reverse complement strand
TTTCTCTGGTCGGCGTCTTCTTTACTTCAAGAGCTATTACGCTTCCGCTTGCAAATCCTAATCACTTTCTCCTCCCTGTAAATCGGTGATCGGACTCCTTCAATCGGTGAATTTTTTCCTTTCTTTCTTACCGGATTCTCATTCTCAGACCTTCACTCTTCCGGATTCGCTTCTCTGGTTTGATTTCAGAATTTTTTTTGTCATCTTCTTCGATTTCCCTTTTCGAGTCGTCTTCTTCGTATACCCTCTTCGAGTCGTTTCTTTTCTTTTTCCCCGGCATCTTTATTTTTCCGCCGGAATCCTATTTCATCTTCTTGATTCTGGTTCGAACTCCATATTAATCCTCTGTTTGAAACCTTCGATTTCTGACTTTGAAGGTTTTCGAGTTCTTCATCTCTGGTAATTTCATCCTCTTGATTTCTGATTTTGTTATGTTCCGGCAGTTCTGGGTTATGGGATTTCTGCGTTCTTCTCCGTCGAATTCAACTCGGTGCCTGCTTCAATCACGATCGACATCTGCATTCTGCAACTCGGTGCTTGTATTGATTTCTGCGCCAATTCCGACCGCCATCTCTGTTCTTCGCTGACATCTCGCTGTAGATCTCGTCGTAGATCTCTGTTCCGACCGACATCTCGCCGTAGATATTCGTCGGCTTCCTCAAGTCTTCGCCTTCGTTGGTTCTTTTTGAGTCTTTCTTTACTGCTCGATTCTGGTGAACCCGACGTCGCTTGATCGAACACGAAATCGCCTGCTCGTTCCGCTGCCTTCCGTCGTCTTGTTCCTTCCAATTTCAGCCCGTTTCAACAATTTCTTTCCAATTTCATTCTGTTTCGCTCCGCTGCCTTCCTTCGTCGTCTTCGGTATTTCTTGCTATTTCTATTTCCGGCGATTCTTTCCTTTCGGAGTTCTTGTCGATTTCTTGCCATTTCTATTTTTCGATTCCCTTCCATTTCAGTCGAATCCTTCTGATTTTTTTTTTGCCATTTCAGTCTATTCTAAACCGATTTTCTAACATGTAAACCGATTTCTAACCGATATTAACATATAAATCGATTTTCTAACATTGTATCTGCTGAATTAATCAGCAATTTTTTTTTTCATAAACGATTCATCTCACCATTTTTTTCCTTCCATCCGGCTCTCTTTCCGCGGATTTCTATTTCTCCAATTCTACAATCGGTCAGATTATATTTCTCTATTTTAAGGCAAATTGTCTTATTTCTTTTCTACAGGTATCTTCTTTCTCGTTCACCGGTTCTCTTTTTTCGGCGTTTAATATCTCTTTTTCCGGCAAATCTTGAGAATTTTGTTTCTTAAATTCTAATTCTAATTCATCTACCTCATTTGCCGATATATTTCTTTTTTCTTCACCGATTCTTTCTTATCATATCTTGTATTTTTCTTTTATATAAGGCAAATTGCCTTTGATCGGTGACTTAGACCGGTATTTTTCTTATGTTTCGCCGGTATTCTTCTTTTGAAATTTCTTTTAGCATTTTCTTTCGAAATTTTTCTTTGCCGATTTCAATCTCATATTTGAGAATTTCTTCGATAATTTCTTTCACAATTTCAATCTATTTTTATCTTCTTTTTTTCCGGCGATTTCAAATAAAAAAATGATATTCTTTGTCGGAATTTCTCTTTTGATCGGCATTTATTCTCTCTCTATATAAAATAATCTCTCATCTTCGCCGATTCTTTTTCTTCCGACGTTTTTTTTTTCTTTCTTTTCGGCGATTGTTCTACAGCTCTTCTTTGCAAATCCGTTTCATATCTAGTGGACTCTTCACAGACCTTTGATGATTTGGAAGTATTTTTTTACTATCTAAACCACATTTTTTTTAGTTGCCAATTGGACATTATATTTGGATTCTCGTTGTTCTATTACTACTTATTGTATTTTTCTTGTCTATGCAGGTAACCATTTTTCGGACCATATGCGACCTTATCATGATTCATCTATTATTCTCCAAGATGAGAGTATTCAATTCATACTCCTCATCTTGAGAGAGAGTATTAAATATCATTTGATAAGATTTCTTTCTTCTTTTATTTTCTTTTCCTTCTTTCATTCTTTATTTCTTTTCTTTCTTTTATTTTCTTCTTTCTTTAATTGATCTTGAATTATTTAATTCAAGACCTTGAATTGATTGTGTATTATAAATACACATTACCATATGTTGAATATTCAATCAATCAATAAAAATTATTTCTTTTCCTTTTTCTGAAATTAGATTTTATTTATATATATATATATTATCAATTCATTTTATTTTATTTTTATCGCTTTTTGGTGTAGATTTTTTAAGTTATAAAATTTCAGTTATATTTTTATTTGTTAACTGAAATTATTTTGTTCATGTGCCATAAATTTTTAAACACATTATGTGAAATATTCTATATTGTTTGTATTTTTTTTATATTTATAAAAAATTAAGTATATATTTAGATTCGTTTTCCATTAATATATGCAACGAATAACCCAGCAATTGAGTCTTCTTCATTTGTTGATTGTGTTCAACGAGTTAATAATTAATATTGTCTATATCATTGTATCAATGTCCATATATTGAAAGTTTTACCAAACCCTAATTGAAAGTTATTGAATCCATAAGCCCATTATTTGTAAAAGTGATATTTTGTTTAATCGGTTCGTAGTCGATTGCTCTACGATTTAATCCATTTCATATGATTTTCCATAATATAAATTGATAACTTAAAAACCAAAAATACCCAAATCGGAGAAAAGCCTAACGATACACATGCATACATTCTTTTTATACATTATTTGGTTGTGATGTGCACTTCATTAGAAGTAGCAATTAAAGTATATAATATTTATTAATAACTTATTATGAAAATTTGACATATTTGACTTGAAATCACAAATAAATCTAAATCGAGGAAATACTTGAAAATGAATAAGAAAATAGAATATGATTATCGTCGGCCTATTTTTTATGTTTCACTTGCAAGTGTTGAGAAGGATAACACATATGAAACCCTAAAGTTAAAGTCCCATTTATTTTATTTTTTTCATACGGGAAATGTAATTTGAGGTCCCTCTACGTCTGTCCCTCTCCTTTTAATTATTTTTTCAATTTAAAAAAACTATAAAATAAAAACATTTTAATTTTCATTAAAAATTTGTATAAAAATATCTTATCTTTTGTGATTGATTCGGTGGGCACAATACAAATAATAAATTTAAAATGAATTTAAGTCTATTCATTGATTTCCTTAAGGCCCAAAAAGAAATCAAATGCTTGTGCTTAAAACATCGAAACCCATATATTTATTATATATCAACATCTAATTATTATTTTTCAATTCATTATTGAATAGTTTAATCAATTAATAAATGATACAAAATATATCTCTTATCTCAAATCCGAATCTTAATATTGAAAAAAAAATATGTTAGTTATAATCTATAAAAGAATTCATTTTCTTCCTAATCCAGACAATAAAACATAAGATTGATAAAATTTAACATAAAAAATATTATTCCACATATATAAATAATATAATTAGACATAGAGAACTACAAAGAATAGTAAACTGTATACTCACAAGTACTCATGTTTACATAAATTACTAAAATTATGTATAAATATATGTTGCTAGAGTATATAGCCTAAGTATATTTAAGTCGGGAAAGTGTAATTTTGAAAGTAATTCAAACGTGTTATCTTTCATGAGAGCGGATGGACATTTCATTTATTTCGTGTAACAAAAAGTATAAAATTGCAGATTCAAATATTGAGATGATAACAAAATAAGGTATAAATGGCTAAAGAACATTTGGACCACATAAGAAAGTGAGCTAATCTTTATTCCTCTTTTTGTTGTAAAATGTAAAAAAAAAAATTGATTAATGAAATTATAAACAAAACGAATATATAACATAAAAATTAATTCATATATCAATATATACGAGGTTTAATAGGATTGAAAAAGTTAATTCATATATCAATATAGGAGGTTTTGTTACTTTAATAAAAATGTCTCATATAAAATATCAAAATTTACCAAAACATTATAATTAGTATCCACATTGAAATTTATAATAATATGTTGTATATTCAGTTAAGAACATTATTGTTTATAAATTTTTATATAAAAAATTAACAAATATGAGTTTATTTTAAATTCACCTTTATAGAACATTGATCTAAATAATTTGAAGGTAAACATCATTTTTAATGTCTATTAACATACCATTTTGGAGATTTGTTTTTTCCATTATTATTCTGTGGTCCTCTAATCAACTTGCAACTAGGGATGCTATCAACATAGTGTTCACTTGTTACCTTTTTCATTTATTTATTACTTATTTATTTTGATGGCACACGATGATATATATATTTATGTGTGGGTTATGCAAAGGGAGTGGGCAAAAGATTCACCAAATTTTGGTCTTTGATTCTCCAAATCTCATCTTTCTTTAAATAAGCATCTTCCAAATATGCTATTCCACATCATAAATATATATAACGAAAATGCAAAAAAAAAAACAAAAACAAAACAATTGACCCATATTTTTAACCTTTTTTAATATTTATATATTGTATAGAGTATACCACAATAGTAATGTATATCAAGCATATCAATAAAAAATTATCCAAAATTACTTTTCATATTTAAAATGTTTCGGAGTTACACAAAATTCTTTAAAATATATTTTTAAAAACATTGTATCTAGTAATATATGATATCGGAATATGAGTACTAACATTGTAGTAGACATAAGGACAGTGGGGTGGCAATTTCATAAATTTAGCTTAAAAACAATTAAATGAAAGACCTAACTTTTGAATTGTAATTACCTTATGTTTGGAAATGTAAGACTAAGTTGTGTTACTTATGTCCCATCACTCAATACTATTTTTGTCCCATCGTTGCTGTTCCAATAAATTCTTCAAACTCGAGAAATGCAATACATTTTTACAATTATAATCATAAATTAAATTATCCAAGTAAATTGGATATAAATTTAATTAAATAAACCCTTTTTATCTGTTTTTTTTTTTTTCCAAAGAAGTTCCATAAGTTATCTAAATTTATGTTGATTAGACCTTTATGTATCTAAAATATTTTGTAAAAACGTTTTAATAATATATGGAATTGAAAAAAAATGTAAGGTCTAGATTTAAGTATCTTCGTATGTCTAAAATTAACATTTTTTAATATAATTGATCGATCTGATCCAAATATAATTTAGATTATTGATTAATTAAAAATATATGCATAATTTTTGGGTGAGGTGATTATAATCAAGCAATAGTCATATTAGTTGCATTGAACAAACAAATAAAAATAATAATGATATAAAAATTGGTGAAATTCGTTGAATTAAGGTTTCACTTGTTTGCTAAGTAACTCATTTACGCTCAATTATTACCCTAAATTTGTTTGGTGTCATACTTTATTAATAAATAAATTTTAGGATTTCGCTGTTGCTTAATTTGGTTGATGTGACCAAAATTTGGCAGGAAAATTCGAAGGTGAAAATAAAGTAAATAATTTAAAATAAATTTTTTGGTTAGGTGCCACATAAAGGTAATCACAACCTTACTTGCATCATATTTAAATTCCTGAAATAATAAAGTATAACATTATGTGGATTTTAATTTTCAATTCTAAAATATGTTATTAGTTTTGTATATACAACATTGGCATTCATTATGATCCAATCGAATTGGAACTATGAACTGATACCTTTTTTCCTAGAAGATAAATATCTACTTACTATTTCTTTTTACGGCACCGTTCTTTATTGTTAATGCAATCAAAATAGGATCGCAAAGTATAATTGTTATTTCAGATAGTTGAGATATTCAAGGAGCAGAAATTCAAATCATGAGAGATTGAAGGAAGTCAACGATAAGATCAAAGAGAAAAAGGAGGAGTCAAGTTGGATCTGACGGATTCAATGCTGAAGGAAAATCAGCAAGACGGCGCGGCTGAAGAACAGGGAGGGTTGCTGAGCCGAGTGGAAGACAGATAAGTTAACCTGAAAAGAAAAATAAGGTTAACGAATCTGGGTGATATCACTGAAGTACACGAAACAGAGAAAAACAGTAGAGGTTGTATTTACGTCTAACTCAGAGGGAGTTATCCGTGGAAATCTTTGGTACATTGTAAAGGCTGACAAGTGTACTTAAAGATTAACAAGTAAATAAACGAATATTGTTTTATATTTTTGGTCTCTTTGAATTATCGATTCACCAAGTTGTCTTCTACAAGTTTTTAACTTGGTATCAGAGCGGGTAACCAAAATTTAGAGTAAATCTAAAAACTGGTTTGAGATTCGAGAAGACAACTAAAATGGAAGGACCAAGAGATATGTATTCATTTGGAAAACATGTCATGTTAGATGCGTCTAACTATGGATACCGGAAAGTTAAAATGAGAGCAAGTATACGAGGAATTGACGAAGATGCCTGGAGTGCAGTTAAGAACGGATGGACACCACCGACTGTCATTGATGAAAATGGAAAAGAAAAGGAGAAGTCATCAGATCAATGGACACCTAGTGAAAAAAAGAAGTTCAACCTTCAACGCAAAAGCCGTGTCAGCTATTTTTTCATCAGTGGACATTAATGAAATTAAACAAATTCAAAGATGTAAGTTTGCCAAGGACGCAAGGGGTACATTGGAAACTATCCATGAAGCCACAACACATGTTAGAAGAACACGTCTAGATATATTGGAACATCAATTTGAGAAGCTGGAGATGGGGGGAATATGAAAGCGTTAAAGAATTTAGCAGTCGGATGAATGCCACCGCAAATGAAGTAAGTGTACTTGGACAGAATCTAGATGATAAGAAAGTGGTTAAAAAGTTACTGAGATGTCTTCCCAAGAAGTTTCATGCACAGAAGGTTGTTATGAACATGTCATTGAATACAAATACTACTAGCTTCAAAGAAATAGTTGGAATTTTAGAGGCATATGAACTGGAACTCCAACTTTAACAAGGGGATACAGCTAAAGATGGAAGCAAAGGAGTAGTATTACAAGCTACCTCAGAAAGCACCAGATTGGACAGTATTGAAGAAAACATTGTATTACTGACCAGAAAGTTTGGAAAATTTATGAAGAAAAGGTCAGGGATGAAAAAATTATCAACTGAAGATGCTGGATATAGAAAGGAGAATAAATCTGGATCTTAATGTCACGAATGCAAAAGATTTGGTCATTTAAAATCAGATTGTCCTAGCATCACAAAAAGAGAAAGTATGTTGAAAAACCTCAAAGAGACACAGTGCTTCAAATGCAAGGGTTTTGGACATACTAAGAATGAATGTGCTGACAATAATCTGGTAAAAGGAAAATCACTAATCATGTTTAGTGAATCTAGTTCTGAATCCGGAGATGAGTCTGAAGAAGAACAATCAAGCTTTATTGTTTTCATTGGCATTATTGATGAAAACGATAAAGAAAGTGAAAAAGATCAACTTGAAGAGGAAGATGAAGTTGATGTAAAGATGATATACAATGAGTGGCTTAGGATGAGCAAATTGAATGTTTAACTGATCAAGGAGAATGAGAATCTGGAAGCTTAGATTCAGGATATGAAGCAAGTAGTAGCTGCTAAGGAAGAAGAAGTGCACTTCGTCAAAAGACAGTTAGAAGAGACAAACAAACAGCTAAAGATGTTGTCAAATGGTACTGAAAAATTGGATCACTTGCTCTCCATTGGAAAAAGGAAAGGCGACAACCATGGAATTGGTTATATCGGGAAATCGAACAAGTCGGAAAATAAAGTTGTTTCTGGAGGGGAGCTGCAAGAAAGTCTGAAATGGAAAGAAAGACAGCTGACTCATGGTACTCCTAATAAAAGCCAAAACAGACAAAATTCTGAAATAAGAAGAAGTAGGAACGATCATGCCATTGAGTAAAGACCTAGAAGACAATATCAGAAGTCTTACCAACATTACAACTAGAGAAGAACAACGACTACACAGCAGAATGGACATAATCATGGGAGAAAATACCAAGGTAAGAATAGGAAGAGGAACTTAGTTGTCTGTTTTTTCTGTGGAATCAGGGGTCATAAACAACGCACGTGCTACAAAAAACAAAGGTATGATGCAGGTAAGTCACCAAATGTAAAACAAATTTGGGTAAAGAAAAGTGTTTTATATTGCAATGTTGCATACATTTCTTCTCAGAATGAAAAATCTAATACCTGGTACTTTGATAGCGGATGTTCCAGACATATGACAGGTACTAAAGAATTGCTCTCAAACTTTGTCGAAATTAAGAATGCAGTAAACGTAGTGTTCAGGGATGGAAACAAAGGAAAAATTCTTGGCAGAGGAGATATCAAGTCACTTGGACAACCAGCAATAACAAATGTTCAATTTGTTGCGGGCCTAACGGCTAATTTAATTAGCATCAATCAACTTTTTGATAGTCATCAACAGGTTAAATTCACTAACAAAGAATGTCAAGTGATGAATTCTGATAATAAGTGTATGCTTACAGGTTCACGGTCTTCAAACAATTGCTACGTGTGGACTGAAGAGAAAGTGTGCTTCAAAGCAACGGATGATGTCATGTCACTGTGGCATCAGCGTTTAGAACACGTAAACTACAGATCCCTGGTGAAATTATCTGATCTGCAGTAGTAAGAGGTATGTCTAAGCTAAAATTAGATAAAACAGAAATGTGTAAACCATGTCAGCTAGGCAAACAAATCAAAGTTCATCATAAACGAATGCCCGAAGTGAAGACTGAAAAAATTCTGGAGCTGGTGCATATGGACTTGATGGGTCCAATGAGAACAGAGAGTTTTGGAGGGAAAATATACATTTTTGTAATTGAGGATGATTTTTCTCGATACACTTGGGTAAAATTTCTGAGAGAAAAATCTGAAACGTTTTGAGTTATTTCATTTTCTGTTTCTTCAATTGAAAAATACTAAAGGTTGTATTGAGAGAATCGGGAGCGATCATAGAAAAGAATTCGAGAATGATGTATTTAACAAATTCTGTCAAAAGCATGGCATCATCCACGAATTCTCAGCATCCAAGACACCACAGCAAAATGGAGGCGTTGAAAGGAATAACAGGACATTGCAAGAAATGGCTCGGGCAATGCTGCATCGCAAATCTATATCTATCAGGTTTTGGGTAGAGGCCATAAACACAGTATGTTACATTATTAATCGTGTGTACCTTCGTCCAGGTATGTCTAAAACACCCTATGAGATGTGGAAAGGTAAGAGTCCGAATTTAAGCTATTTTCATGTTTTTGGGTGCACTTGCTTTGTACTGAATGATAGAGAATGCTTGGATAAGTTCGATGCTAAAAGTGATGAGGGAATCTTTCTTGGTTATGGAAACAACATAACTGCTTATCGAATTTTCAATTTACGCACAAGGAAAGTTATTGAATCAGTAAATGTTGTTTTTGATGAGGATCATTCAACTGATAGTGTTATTCTTCCTTTTTCATCAGAAACTGTACAAGAACAGTCAGATTCAACTCATGAACATTTAAGTGCACCTACTGATCAACAAGTGGTTGAATGTGAAACAGATGGAGATATCTCGGAACATGAAAATTCTCGAACCAACATGGAGCAAATAACGGTACATAAAAATCACTCAATAGAAGATGTTATTGGCAACATTGAGGATGAAATACACACACGTAACAAACCACGAATAAATTATCATGACATGGTAAATTTTGCTTGTTTTACTTCACAAATAGAACCAAAGTGTGTTCGTGATGCGTTAGATGATGAGTCTCGGATAAAATCCATGCACGAGGAGTTAGAACAGTTTGTTCGAAATGATGTTTGGATTTTAGTTCCTCGACCAATGAACTTGAATGTGATTGGCACGAAATGGGTGTTTAAGAACAAAACCAACGAACAAGGTGAGATTGTCCGAAATAAAGCAAGATTAGTAGCACAAGGATACACACAAGTAGAAGGAGTAAATTTTGATGAAACTTTTGCTCCTATTGCTAGATTAGAATCTATTCGTCTATTGCTTGGTGTTGCTTGTTTCTTTGGCTTCAAACTGTTTCAAATGGACGTGAAAAGTGTGTTTCTTAATGGGATACTTCAAGAGGAAGTTTATGTGGAACAGTCGAAAAGTTTGGAGGATCCACATTATCCAGAGCATGTCTACAAACTAAAGAAAGCCTTGTATGGGTTAAAGCAATCACCCCGTGCTTGGTATGAAAGACTTACAAGCTTCCTTGTTCAGAACGGCTACAAAAGAGGGGGAGTTGATAAAACCTTGTTTATCCATGATTCTGATGGAGTTTTGTTGGTTGTATAGATTTATGTTGACGATATTGTGTTTAGCTCTAAGTCGCAGGAGAAAGTGAACTGGTTTGTGCAGACTATGAAGCGGGAGTTTGAAATGAGTATGTTTGGAGAACTCAGTTACTTTCTTGGCTTACAAGTGAAACAGCTCGACGATGGACTATTTATTTCTCAGAGTAAATACGCTAGAAATCTGGTGAAAAGGTTTCGAACTAGACCACAGTAAGTCGGCAAGTACCCCCCATGTCAACAAGAACAAAGCTGACAAAAGATGCAAATGGTGAAGATGTTGAGGTTAAATTATATAGAAGTATTATTGGAAGTCTTCTTTATCTCACTGCAAGTAGACCTGATTTATGTCTAAGTGTAGGGATTTGTGCCAGATATCAAGCTAAACCGAAGAAACCCCACTTGCTGGCTGTTAAACGAATCATCAAATATGTCAAAGGTATAGCAGAGTATGGCATTTTATATTCTAAAGATACTAGCTGTGAACTTGCTGGTTTCAGTGATGCTGATTGGGGAGGAAATGCGGATGATCGTAAAAGCACGTCTGGTGGTTGTTTCTTCCTTGGAAACAATTTAGTATCATGGCATAGTAAAAAGCAAAATTCCACGTCTCTATCTACTGCTGAAGCTGAATACATTGCCTTGGGAAGCTGTTGCACTCAACTTTTATGGATGAATCAAATGCTTATGGACTACGGTATGAAATCCAGAATTTTTACTGCATGGTGTGATAATACAAGTGCTATACACATATCGAAAAATCTTGTTCAGCATTCTAGAACAAAGCACATTGAAATAAGACATCATTTTCTGAGGGAGAAAGTTGAACAAAAACAAATGAAAGTGGAGTATGTGTCTACGGAACGTCACCTTGCAGATATTTTCACAAAACTCCTAGATTTAAATCGGTTTGTTTCTCTGCGAAAATCACTTGGTGTTTGTGAACTTTGATTGTTCCTTGCATATTACATTGGTAGATTCTTTATAGGAGTGTCTGATGACCTTACGTAGAAAAAGGAAATTACTGAGATGTCAGCTTGATTTAAGTACACTTAATTGCTCATTGTTCTGTGTTTTACCGTACTTGCAGGATACAAGTCTTCTATCTAGTGACCCAAGTGCACTTAAAATTCTCACTTACTTCTCTGACAACTTTTATGCGTTTTTTCTATGCAGAAATAAGATTAGTTTATCATGAGTATATGCTCGGATCTAAGTTGGGAGATATTCAGTTTCAGTTATAACGTCCTATGACACAAAGCAAAAATTGTGCTTACATACTCCTCTATGCTTGCATAAGCGTATACCTAAAAAGGTTGGTCAAGAAGCTTGTTATATGAACAAAAGGATATCTACATAACGTCCTAGAAACTGTGAATGAGTATTTAAAAAAAAGAAGAAAATAAAATAATAATAAGAAGTAATGCAATACAACATATTGTTTTAAGTGGAGAACAATATTCAGTAAGTGTACTTAAACAATTAACCGTTTACAGTTCTTGACTTATTCTTAACGGTCTGATTTTGCTTTGATTCTTTCTATCATGTTTTCTGAGTAGGGTTTACACATTGATCTGACGAGCGCTATCAACACTTGAGTGTTTTTCTTTTTCGGAGAAACTTGACAGTTTTTTTCGAAAAAACTTTAAATGTGATGGGATAGTTTGTGGACTGATGTGATTAGTGCAGTTACTTCTAATTTTTCAAAAACCCTATTTTTTCGCTGCAACTGCACTTAACCTTCCCTAAACTGTTGCTTTCTACCTGTTGCTTACAATTCTGAAACCATAACCCATTTTCTCTCGAGAGAACGAATAACAGTTTCTTCGTTACAGATTTTTTCTCTTCAACAAAATGCAGACACGAAGCAACAAATTTGATAATCAGGAGGTCAAAATGGGAGACCTTGTGTTTACACGAAATCTATCGCGTGTAAACGGCCGTCGTTACAAGGTTTTGGCGACGAAATTTTTTGCGCCAAATAAGAGTGAAAATCTAAGATCAAATGCAACATCAATGGTCCACCTTCAAACATATCATGATAGTGATCTAAGGGCCTCGTCTACATCGACCCCACAGCATGAATCACATCACACTTCAAATGAACAAAGGGAAACTTCGACCTCCTCGACCCCACCGAGAGAGACCCAAACAACCTCGGCTCCACCACCGAGTGCTGCTCCATCAACCGTTCCAACAACGCCGGTAACTGCTCAAAAACCGGTCTCTGCTACTGGAACCCAACCTTCTGCATCTTCAAGAAGAGGTACTTCTTTATCTGCGGATGATGCTTTTTCACATAAAATGTACAAGGAATCGTACCTTGCTAGGTTTAAAACCCTTAAGGAAAGGGAGATTTTTTCTAAAAGAGGTCTGAGTGTGCATCAATTCAAGCACCTCTCTATCAGGGACTTATTAGTGAACCGTAAGCTTACAAACACAGTCACTACTGTGACTTCTGTATGTAAGGAACTTGTGTATGAGTTCTATACGAATTTGGTTCCTCACATTGAAGACTTAGGTTCGGCCATGTTTGGTACCACGTATGTTCGTGGTCACGTTATCAAGTTTAGTGCTGAAGTGATAAATGAGTTTTTTGGCATCCCACACGTCCCTGTGACTCGCACAAAACAACTCCAGCTTGATTTGGATATGAACACTGTCACTAAGGAATTGACAGATGGTAAGCTGCGTTCATGGCCTAGTCAGATCCCAAATTCCAAACTTCACGCACCAACTGGTACCCAACAAGAAATCCGATGGAATTAGGCAGGATACAGCAATCTTCCTGCACTACTTGAAGAATGACATCCCCATTAACTTCGGCAAGGTGTTTTTGGACTCAATTGTCGAACTGGGTCTGTCTAATTCAACGAAGTTCATTCTTCTGTTTCCATGCCTAATCTAGAATATTATGTGTCAACAAGTCCCTGATATCGTTGGAAGAGATGAGGTGCGCGAAATCCCCCCCCCCCCCCACCGACCTCCTATAAGAAGGGGATTTGGACCCATCTTCATCAACTGCAGGAACTTCAAGAAATAGTATGGTTCAGGAGCTCACTGAACTAAAACAAACTCTAAGTGCAGCGCTAAAATCCATTGACGGGCTACTCTTGCGATTCTAGAGTAATCAAGTGTACTTATATTGTTGTGTGAATTGGTTATTATTCTTGTGTGTCTGATCTTGTTTGAAATCTTATCACATAAACAGGGGGAGAAATGCAGGAGGAGGAGGAGGATGAGGTTGGAGAAGATGAGGTTGAAGAGGTTCGTGAGGAACCAACCACAAGAAAAAGCAAGGGAAAGATAGAGGAACATGTTCCTACACGTTTTTTTCGTTTTCTTTAGTGCACCTAAAGACAATGCCTATATTAAGTGTACTTAATTTTCTAATTCCCATGCTTGAACTTATGATGGTCTGAACATATATGCGTGAATTATTTTGTGCTGTTTGATCTTATATGGTGGTTGTTTTGTGCTTGAATGATTTTATTGCATTGTTTTGAATTTATATGATTGATTGACGTATGTTTTTGTGATAAGAATTCAAAGGGGGAGATTGTTAATGCAATAAAAATAGGATCGGAGAGTATAATTGTTATTTCAGGTAGTTGAGATATTCAAAGAGCAGAAATTCAAATCAGGAGAGACTGAAGGAATTCAATGAGAAGATCAAGGAGAAGAAGGAGGAGTCAAGTTGGATCTGGCAGATTCAATGCTGAAGGAAAATCAGCAAGACGGCGCAGCTGAAGAACCGGGAGGATTGCTGAGCCGAGTGGAAGACAGAAAAGTTAACCTGAAAAGAAAAATAAGATTAACGGATCTGGGCGATATCGTTGAAGTACACGAAACAGAGAAAGAGAGAGTTCTGAGGTTTTAAGTGTACTTAGATAAGTGTGGAGAAAACAGTAAAGTTTGTATTTACGTCTAACTCAGGGGGAGTTATCCGCGGAAATCTTTGGTACATTATAAAAGCCGACAAATGTACTTAAAGATTGACAAGTAAATAAACGAATATTGTTTTATATTTTTTTATCTCTTTAAATTATCGATTTACCAAGCTGTATTCTACAAGTTTTCATTTACAATATTTTTTAAGGAAAAATGTTTGAAATTTTCATGTAACAATGGGCGTATCATAAAATCTTTTAATTATTAAAATTGTCAATCATTATATAAATTAAAATTCATTGTCAATTCATAATATCAGTTTTAAAATTTTACCCGTAGACAACAATAATATTTGAAATAAATGATGTTAAATTACTGTTTGTTTTACGCGATCTTTTCCAAGAAAATTTTAAAATTAATATTGTTATTTGATGATATATTTTAATTTTTTAAAATTAATAATTACCGAATATATAAGGAAAACAAAAGATAATTTAACGATTTGAAAATTTTCTTTTTATTTGCGAAAGACTGAAATTACTTAGCACTTCTAGGTTTCATCTTTTACATTTCATCTTAGTAAAATGGATATTAAATTCTTAATACATTGTATTTTAATTTCCATGTTAAAATCCTCAATCTTATATGACACATTTTAGTGGGTTTGAAATATATAATCAATAACAACTTGGATCATTTTATTTGGAAAAGAAACTTTTATCGACATATCTTTTCCCAAGAATTTGAATTTACATTGAATGAAACATGGTCTATATTGTTTTTACTTTCTACAAATAGAAAAGGCTACACCATCAATAGTTTACACACCACATGATTAAAAAAAATTATCATAAAATGAACAAAATGCAAATTTAAAATCGACCGATTTTTGATGGCTAATTTGTTACGTTACACACACAAAAAAAAATTATAATGTTAGTAAGTGGTGCACATGGCATGGCAGTTAGGGGCCATAAGCTCAGCCTTGTCCCCACCAGGACATAATACGAAAAAGATACAGATTTGTGACTTCACGAAAAAATATATAACAATAATAATAAAGAACAAATAAAATTAATTACTCGAAACAAACCCCATACGGAGACATTAAATATTCAAATCAAATATTTAATATTCTTTTTGCAAGGACCGACAATAATTTATTTACGATTACTATATATTTGTTTGTATAATTTATTTAAGTCTATCGCAAAATTATGTGGAGAGTTGCTTTCGGGTGACCCTAACTTTTCCCCAAATTGGAAAGTTAATTAAATTATTCATAAAATCAATGATTAGTGCTACCCAATAAACACTATTAGACAAGAATTAATAAAAAGACACAAACATGACACATGTAGTAGATAGATATATATATTGTTAAGTAGTTGGTGAGCACCTAAATTAGGTCTCATTATAGAATACTATTTCCATTCACATTATTTTTAATATGATATAGTTTTATAAAAACATATAAGCATTGGATTATAGTGGGATTAAACTTGGATTTTAATTACTATATATAGTAGAAGGACAAAAGCATATGCTAATTTGTACTTAAAAAGAAGAAGTAAACCAAGTGTATATACCCGATATATTCAATGGAATATTTAGAATTAAAATTGAATAATCAATACATGTTTGGGTTAAGATATGCTTATGAGCAAAATAGGGCTAATCATTGGAAAGATAATAAATAAATAATATTAAATGTGGTCTGTCTAAAAGGGAAAAACAATTGGGTTCCCAAAAGGACACTCGGATCTTAGTCCAGTGTCATATAAAATTAAATGGATAAAGTACTTCTATAACAAGGAGCCAAATGGATGAAATTATAATAATTAAATTATATATAATTAGTCTCCTAATGTATGGGCAAAATCACATTGCTTTATGTTGCTTTGTTCCAAACATTATGAAAAAAAACACACACGCAAATTGGAAGAAACCCATAATTGGATTAAGTGATAATTATCGAAGAAGAATAAAATTATTCATTAGGAGATTTCATAATGTAAACCCAGATTTAGATAAATAGAAGTTATTAATGGAATAAATTACCCTTTTTATGAAGCAAATGATCTCTTCGCATGTGATATTTATCACCTCAGCATCGTGGAAATGATAAACATTAATTAAACCGGAATTAAACTACTGAAGAAGAAGAAGAAGAAGAAGAAATGAAATAGCTAAGATTTAATTAATATTAATTATAGTATTAACGACGATAATAACGGTGCTTACTCTATCTAAGCTAAAACAGCTTAAGCTCCTTATTGATCTTCCCCAGCAAAACCGCTGCCTCCTTCACGACGACGACGACGACCCATTCGCGTTCGCGCCGTTAGCTCCTCCGCTGTCACTCTCGAATCCGCCACCGTGATGATGGTGGAGGTCGTGGCCTATACTCCTGACTCCTCCTCCTTCGCCGCTGCGGTCGCCGTTGTTGTTGTTACTGTCACCGGTGGCGGCGACGGCGGTGTGAATTCCTTCGCCGTTGTCACTCCGTCGAACTCCGCTGACGATACCGGAAAAAGGGTCGCGACGGTTGAGGGTGTTCTTATTGTTGTGCATCCAGACCTTGAGAACGCCCTTGTCGACTCCGATCTCGCGACAGAAATCGCGAATCTCTTCCTCATCACGCTTCTGCATCTTCCAACCCACGCGCTCGGCGAACTCGTGCATCTTGTCCTTCTGAAACTGGCTGAATTGAGACCCAGGAGCCTGATGGGTCGAGAGATGATTACCACCGAAGTTAAGATCGGAGAAAGCTAAGCTGTTCCCAGCGTTGTTGTTTGTCCCGGAGAGAGCGAGGAGCATGTAAGAAGACGAGATCGGCGGCGGAGAGGCGGAGTTAGGGCTCCGGGACTGACCAGGCGGAGGCGGAGGAGGATGACCCACAGGGGGAGGAGGGTGGTGGCGGTGGTGCGGCTGGTATTCGATCGCGGCAGCTGATGAAGGGTGAGCCGCTGGAAGAGCAGCCACAGGAGCGGAAGAGTCATCGGGCTCGCGGCGGTGGAAGTTACGATGGCATCCACAGGCAGCGCACTTGAGGGACGTTGGGTCTGAAGGGTTGGAGGTAGGAGAAGGCATGAACTCACCACAGCCGTCGAGCGCGTGGCCTCCAAGTGTCGCCGCATGGTTCTTGAGACATTCCTTGTACACGACGGGGACCACCGCGTGGTTGTGATGATGGTGGTGGTGGAGATGGTGGTGGCGTTTGATGATTCCGTTGCTGAAGGAGATGGGTTTAGCGGGTTGGATCCGGGTCGGGGTCTCGGATTCGGGCTCAGGCGATTTTGGAGTCGCCGTCGTCGTAGTAGGCGTCAGATCCATAGCTCAAACATATATGGCTTCTTCAAAACGTAGACCCTCCACAAAATGAACCAACACCCACACAAGAAAAAAAAAAGAAAAAAAAACAGCTGGATGATGGTCTGAATTTATGTAATTTCCAGAAGCTCCAGAAAAAATGGAGGAGAAGAAGAAAAAGATGAAGAAGAAGGAGAGCTATTGAGGTTTAGAGGATTATTACACAATTTTTTCTAGGTAATTTTTAATAATTCCTTTTTGAATCTGTTTGGGGAAGAGGGAGAAAGAGGTGATATGATGATGGTGATGACTGTTGATAATAGAAATAGAGAAAATTATTAAATAGTTATATATAGCATATAAATATAGTAATTTATAAAAGGGCAAAGGATTTTTGAGATAACCAGGAAGAGGGTAGAAGGTTTAACCATGGTTAAGATAAAGATGGTTAAGTGGTTGGGGTCCACATAAGAGAGAGAGGTGGGAGGTTAGATTTTGTGCAAAAGTGTAATAAATGTGCCTACTGAGTAGTGTCTTAAACCTAAAGACAGTCTCATGGATTATAAATTTCCTCATGCACTCCAACACCAACTCTTTATTTTCTATCTTTGATATATATATACATATATATATATAACGTAACAAAAGTTATATATTTTTTTGTATTTATTTATTTATCATCAAATTCATTGATCAGGATAAACGTTTATTTCACCTTTAAATATTATATTTTAGTTATATTTTCTTTTAAATATATATTTCATTCTATTTCACTCCACATTTATAAAATTTATTTTATTTCTTTCAAACTTTACATATTCATTATATTTCTCACTAATTTTTCAAATTCATTCTATTTCTTTAGATGTTTTTCAAAATTCAGTATATCCATCCAAAGTTTTTAAATACAATTTAAGTCTTTTTAGAGAATTTCACCTGCCTATTTGATTTTAAAGTTTTTCACATACGATAAAAAATAACAATATAATAATTATTAGATTAGAATTCGATTTAAAATTATATTTACTTACCATTATGTATTATTTAGATTTTAATAAATAGTAAACATTGGATTATAAATATAAAATATTTTGTTTGGATTTATTTTTAATTTAATAAAATATTAATCGAGTTTTTTCAAATAACTCATTCATCAATTAAACAAAAAATCTAATTTATTAACAATTTGAATAAACGATATATTTATTTTTTATTTGATAAAAGATCAATTTAAATAGATCGAAACAAAATATTTTATATTTATAACGGAATAATAATCACTTTTATTGGAACTCAAATAATTTGTATCTCTTGTAATTGAATCAATATCTCAAATGAATTCAAATTTCTAACCTAATTATAATGTCAATAATTTTTCTGTCTTATCTTACGAGCAATAGATTTAAACTGAAAAAATCAAATAAATAGATTGAATTTGAAAATTTTGAGAAAAAACAAAATTTGAATTTGGAAATTCAAGGGAAAATAATTGAATTTGGACACTTCGAAAAGAAATCGACAGAATTTGAAAAAATGTGAAAGAAATAAGTCGAATTTTGAAATTTGAGTATTTTGGGTTAATTTTAACATTAGATTAACATAATTTTAACTCTAAATTAACATAATTTAATATGATAAATTTGTAAATTTAAGGGAAGAATAAAATGAACGTATGTTTAATAAAGAATATGATTAAAACATAATTTTTAAGAGAGAAATAATTCTAATTATATGGGTGAAATGGTTGTCACGATTAAAATCATTTCATATATAACAACAGATACTTCATATGGAAATAATGATTGAATAAATGAGAAATTTCATATATATATATATAATAAATAAATTAGTAAAAAAATATTGAAAAAAATTTTGTTGTTTTCATTCAAAATTTAGCATTATTTTTAAATAATATATATTTATGATGATTAAACAATAATTGTATAGGTGACAATGATAATAAATATCGATAAAGTAAATTAATTTGGTTATTTTTCCAATTAATGTGCAGATCATCTCTCCATTTAATACCCCTAAGTCTTTGATTTTGTTTACTTTGATGGTTGACCATCTATCATGTCAATATTTCTTCTGTCAACACTGTGATTTTCTCTCTTTTTATTTATTTGTAGTTGTGTTAAAGATCCATTTGTACTTCATATATAATGTTTACATTAAGCAAATTGTAGCTTATAAACATCGTCAAACTTGATTATAATATAAGTTAAATTACTAAAACATATTAAATATTTGGTTATATATTCACGTTGAGTTCAGATTAAATTAGTCACATTAATGTGAAAAAATTTAATAATTTTGAATTCTACTAATATGTTGATATTTTATCTTATTTAAACATAATTTTTTAGAAGAAAAATTAGAATTTTTCGAAAAAGAATTAGAATTCAAAGAATAACTCGTGTAATTAACAAATTTTGTTCACTTAAAAAATTTGTAACACACATAAATTATCTGTTGAACTAATTTAGAAAAAAGTTTATTATTGGATTGGATTAATCATTATCTTATATCGTTTTTCTCGCAGAAACATCATTTTATGAATATGATTTTTTCTCAATCAAATTGATTAGTGTTCATTTATGACAAGATTTATGTTTCTCTTTATCATCCTAAATGAGATCATTCTTAGATCTTTTATTGTTTTCCATATATAAGTTTGAGTATTAAAATTTTAATCTCTCAAAAATATCTCTTCGTTTTCTTAATTTAAATTCTTCTTTAATTATATGTAAATTTTTTCATATTTAGAAAACACTCTTTTAAAATGGTTTAAAAAATATCAACTAATATAATTGCTTCGTATTTCACCGCACAAAATCCAGAATGAACATATTCATTATTTAACGATGTGAAAAAATTATCTATTAACTTTTTATCTTTTATCTTAGTTTCTTAATTCCCTTTTGAGGTATGATTTTCATTTTGGGTAAAAATATATATATTACCACAATTGTCCTTTGTGAACTCTTGAACTCTTTTAGTCTATTTAATATGTACTAGAAAAACAATCCGTACGATGCGCAAGATGTTAAAAATGTACAAATATATAATAAAAATTAATCTATTAAAAATAAAATAAATATATTAGAAATATTGAAAATTTTGGTTCATGGTATTGCGTATATATTATTTTATCGAATAATAGATAATAAATACTAATAAAAAATATCAGAATGTTATAACATAAAATTGATCTAGTTTAATAATAAAATTAAGTGAAAAATATATTTTTAAATAATCTTTTAAAGACACATGATAGTTTAAAAAATATGAAGCTAATAGAATATCAATGGGGTGAAAATATATTGCACTGAACTATGAATTTGAATATTTTTGTCTAAAATATAATTGATTGTTATAAAATTATTTCTATATCTTAAAATTATATAAATCAACTCACATACAATTAGAGTGAAAAAAATTAAAAACATGTAACATATATAATATATTATTATATAGTGACATATAGTATTGGTGTTTATTGATTAAAATTTTAATTAATTTTGTAATCTTTATTTTTTTCTTCCATTTTTTTTCAAATTTTCTATGAATTTCTTTTCTTTTTCATGTTTATTTAACAATATAAAATATAATAAAAATGAAATAAAAACTCATCATGTTTTTTGTATGAGTAATGACAAAGAAATTTTAAGGGATTTATTGTATCATCCACATGAACAAATGAATCGTTTCCTCTTTTGTCTTCATCTTCCTCTTTTATCCTCTTCTACCATTTCACCGAAAGTATACCTCATTAACATAGTTAATTAATTCAAATTTATAATTCACTCGTCTTCCATTATTTTTATGTTCACAGCTTCTAAACTCCTACGAAAATTATAGACTTTAAGTTGTTTATTTCTTTTCACTTCAATATCTTCTTAACAACTTGAAAACAAATTATTTACCATATAAAACTATAATTGTTAGTATCATATACAAAAAACTTGAATCAAGAAGAATTTTATACTGAATAACCTTAATTATTCTACTTTCAAGTATGATGATTTTATATTCAATCGAACTTTTGTCTCTACTTTTTCAAAGAGTCAAATTTTTGTCTATAGTTTATTTATTTTTCTCATTTCATTAGTTCCTAATATTTGTTATTTTTTTTATAACAACTTTTCATGTAAACATGTTTATTTATTCATATAAATATGTAAATCTCTTATAATATTATGCATGAAATTTAAATTTTAAATTAGAACTCATTAGTAAAAAAATTTATATAAATTTATATAAAAAATTTATAAGATTATTTTATTTGTTTATATTATTTTTATATCTCTTTTCATTAGTTTCTAACATGTTTTCAATATTTTCATAACTAAACATTCATGTAAATATACTATATATTTTTATTCATATAAATACGTAAATGTTTTATTTAATTGTAATTTAAATTTTGAAATATGTTTTAATTTATTTTTTATTCTAATTTGTATTCAAAATTTTATAAACATTGAACCATTTAATTTTATTTATATTTAAAATCGAATTTATAAATTAATTTATTGAATAAATACGTAAATTTTTTAAATTTAAATTTTGAAATATTTAATTGTAATTTAATTTGTATTTTAATTTGTATTCAAAATTTTATAAACATTGAACCATTTAATTTTATTTATATTTATATTTAAATTTATAAATTAATTTATTGAAATATATGAAAGTCTTTTTAATTTTTAAAATAGCACATTAATTGAAGAAAAAGGTTTTGAAAATGTGATTAAATATACAAAATAAATATTATTAAATTTTGTACAAAAATAAAATAATATAACAAAACAATGATGAGGTGACAACATGAGGAATGAAAGATTTTACAATTTTTTATATATAGATTCATATAAATACGTAAATTTTTTAAATTTAAATTTTGAAATATTTAATTGTAATTTAATTTGTATTTTAATTTGTATTCAAATTTTTGTAAACATTGAATCATTTAATTTTATTTATATTTAAAATTGAGTTTATAAATTAATTTATTGAAATATATTAAAATATTTTTAATTTTTAGAATAGTACACATTAATTGAAGAAAGATGTTTTAAAAATATCATTAAATATACAAAATAATATTATTAATTTTTGTAGAAAAAATAAAATAAATAACAAAACAATGATGAAATAACAGCATGAAGATTGAAAGATTTTACAACTTTTTATATATAGATTTACATTTTACAAAAAATATATAGATTATAATTTACTGAAAATGTTTATTTTAATGGTCATATGTACTTTATTACGGAATATAAATATTCAAAAATATTTTGTTACTATAGAATTCTACCTTTTTATTTCGTTTTTTTAATCTTCGACATTAAGATTGTATATAATAGTTTTATCAGTAATAAAAAATACAAATTTGGTTTTGTAAAATTTTTATCAGAACAAATTTGATGACTCAATATGGTATTTTTTTTTTGTCACTAAAACCTCTTCAAAATATACCTGCCGTAATAACTTCTTCTCATTTCTAATTTTTATTAAATTTTCATGTAAAATATATAATACTCCTTAGAAATATATATATATTCTTCTACTTTGGAAGATAATTTCTATATAAATGAATTCGAAAAATAAAAAATTGTGACCCATTAGGTTCATATATATTAATGGTGAGCCTCGTAATCGTATGATCTATTTAGGTATGGATAAACTTTATTAACTTATGAAGTAAATATTTATCTCCGGGAACCGACATAATCCACAATAATGATTTCAATTTGAAATTAAACAAAATCTGACGTAATAAAGTCGGTTTAATATATAATGCAAGTATCGCCTAACCATCAATTGGCCTTAACCCTCCTTGAGAACATAAAAACATCGATTTCATCATAAATCGTCTTTTATGGACTATGTGATGTAATGATTCTAACTATCCTTATCTAATGCTACCATTTTTATACACACATATAATATACACGCATACATCCATGTATGCACATACATACATGAACATGCTTGCATTTATGTTTATAAATCATGTATGAAGTTATTAGATTTATGTTAGTAATAAATAATTTAGTGGTATTATAACATATTTATAAGATTAACTTACTGCAAACCTTTTTTTCAGGAGGTTCTAATATTTCAATTGAAAATCAATTTTTAAATATTTTCTCCATTAATGAATTTTGACTAATACAAACAAATAAATATTTTGCACTTTAACCAAAAAAATAATAACACCAATAACTGAGTTAACCCAATAGGAGTTAATAACGAACAAAATGATTCCTGTCATATCCTGAGTCCAGAGATAGGTCAACAAATTGCATAACACATGGACTATCACTTGAAATTACTATATTACCCACATCTTATGCGGATTCTTTACATATGATAATTTCGGACACATTTTTTATTTATTATTTTGGCCCCTTGGAAATCTTATCTTCTAAAAAAACACCCCATATTTTGCTAAATGGAGAATAACCCTAAACACGATCTCATTATCATAATATTAAATTCTGAAATAAATTAAAGACTTCGATATTTTTTCATCGATTTATAAAGTTATCAAATTAAATTTATCATAATAGTTACAGTTGTTTGTCACTAAATAATACGGTGAATAAACTAAACGATGGGATAAATACTTCCAATTTATCCATTTTAAATCATAATAAATCGAAACAATTATATAGAGTAATTATTGCTTATCTAACTATTTTATATTAATTTTATCATTTTTTAAATTATAATTAATTTTAATGGAACATATTTTTAAATAAAAATAATTTTACTTTATTAGAATATGAAAATTTTAATTATAGTATTATATGGAATTGAGTTTTACAACATTAATCTATCAATAATATCAAAATTTTCTTTTTTTCAAAAAATCTTATATTGAAAAATTATGTTTATTATATTTTTTATGAACACAATATGATTATCGCGATATTGATTGTTCAATTTTAACTTTTTTATGTGCGAGTGTATCTATTTCGTTAGATCAACTTTTTTGGATTGACTCGCAATGTTTTTCAATGATTCGTTCTATATGTTAGCAGATATGTTCATATTTGCACCATTTGATTTTTATTCAACAGCGCACAATTATTTTCATATATTCAATTTATTCTAATTGCAGGTTTGTGATTGTCCAATGAATCTTATAACTATAAAATATTTTTTTATATAAAATATAAAGAAAAAAAATACATGCAAATAATGAAATCTTATTAAAAAAAGAGAGAAATATGAAACAATCCGAAAGGTTTAATTGTCGGCAATGGAGAATTTTAGGGTTCTGTCATAATCCAACCTAATCTTGATTATTTAATACTTCATTTTCACCGCTTTAAAGACATTATTGTCCAATTGAATGCAAATCCCTCGTATTACTTTAATTTTTTTTATTTTATCATATTTTTAATATATATATATTAATATATATATTAGGATTGAACTTGTGCTACACCACGAGAATTTTTTTAACGTTTATTATTTATGGAATACAAATCTAATTAACCATTTATATAAATAAACGATTTATATTATATATGATAAAATATTACAAATTATAAAATACTTTTTTAAACAATATTCATTGTTTGGTTGGTTGGTGTCTTGTTTTCATCAAGAATCAATATTTTCAATGCATTTCTATTTTTGTTCTTGATACAACGACATATAATTGATCATGAGTAAAGGCGGAACGAGATAAATATATACCAACTTTGTTTAGGCTTTGTTATTGATTTTTGTTGATTGTCATAGCAAAGTATGATATGATTGGAAATTGTTTACGTTTAAATTGAATAGGTAGTGAAGTATTCGTTGGTATTAAGGATAATATTGGAATAAATACTTTTTCGCATGCGATGTTACCGGTATTTATTTTACCTTCAATAATATTTCTTCCTAATTAAGTGATTTGTAGACGTGTTCCGTTACATAAACCAATCGTTTGATCAATATTTCGTATTAACATAACAGAGATTCCGAGTACCCGTATACAAATTTTTTTAGTTGATAAATAGACTCCATAATAGTGGAAAACTATTACGTTGTTCATCAGTTAAATGCGTTTCTAATCGTACATATTCTTGTTTTATCTTATGTAAATCATATGTCGTTTCTTCATAAAGCAACTTGTTTAATAGTAGATTATTTTCAATATTTTTAGAAAATTGCATTGGAGAGAAACGTTTTAGTGATTCACCATGTTTCTTTAATATATGTTCAATTTCCATAAGGGTAAACTCTTCAAGTTGTTGTGAGGTCATGTTAAGTTCTGAAAATAAACAATGCCAGCATTCAATGAGTTAAAGTAGTAATGTGTAAATAATTTACTTGGAAGCCTTAAGTTTTTTCTTTAGTTATACAGAATATCGTCTACAAGGTATGGCCAGAACGTAGACCAAACGTATTGTGGATTTGACATGCATTCGCATGTTAATAACATTACAAATAACACTCGTAGATATGAAGGAGATGCCTAGTTCTTTGTCCCATTTATCACATCTATGTACTCGTTGTCATAATCCAATAAATCCATTGCTCGACAAATATCTTTAAACGTTGTATACATTATGCCACAAATTGTATGTATCATTCAAATGTGATAGGTCCTTTGACTTTGTTGAGGAACATCCTTAAATAGTAGGATTCACCAGTACTCGGGGCCACATGGTGCAAACGACCAAAACAATACTTTTTTTTGTCTTGGAATCCATTTTTTTACTTTTATTCCAGACGAATTGAGTAGGAAAATTGACGTATATCAATCTTTTAGCTTCATTGTATAAAGCATTGCATTTAAACCATTCCGTAAACATACTACAGTGCATAGTTTGTTTTGACATAATATCACTTCGTCCTCTGAAAATATAATATTTTGTTCTCCTGGTAAATGGAATCACAATCGTTCAATGTGATACTCCAGAAATGAATATCGAATTTAATATATTTTTCAGCATGCTTCACATCCCGAAACAAATCGACAATCAAAATATTTTTTTATTTCGTCAACATTGGTTAAATTTTGAGATATCTATGGTGGTGCAATGTAGGCATGGCCAAATCGGTTTTCGATTCGGGTTTCGGTTCGGTTATGATGGGTACGGTTTATTCGGATTTTTATAAATAATAACCGTATTATAACCAAATTTAAATCGGTTCAGTTTTATAACGGTTCGGTTCAGTTATATATAACAAAAAATAATAACCAAAATAACCCAAACTCTAATTAATTCGGTTTGGTTCAGTTATTATATGGATATTAATTCAGTTATTATTTAGATATTAGTTCAGTTTTTTTTAAAAATTTAAGATGAAACCACTCTTGTGTTAAAAAAAGTTAGATGTAACCAAATAAAGAACGTAATTAAATATGAAATCGCTGGTGAAATCGTCAGAGAAATCGATGAGTGAGTGAAATCTCCGAGTGAAATGGATAAGTGGGTGAAATCGTCGGGTGAGACTAAAGGGAAATAAGAAGAACAACCTGAAAAGAGAAGAAGAAGAGCGTGAAGAGAGATGAACATCGTGAGGGAGAAGAAGACTTGCATAAAGACAGAAAAATTTGGGGATTACACTTTTTTGTTAATATATTTTAATACCCGATCAGATAACCGATATTTTTCGGTTATTATCCAAACCGAACCGAACCCAACGGGTTTTACATAATCATATCCAATCGGGTAATTTAAATATATCCAAACCGAACCGAAATACAAAAGTTCGGTTCAGTTCGGTTCGGTTTTTAAAACCCGAACCGTAATGTCCAACCTTGGTGCGATGTTTGTCATTATTCTATCAGGACCTTTATTTATGTACTTGAATAAATATTTTATAACTTTCATTTGAGTACACCATTCAATATTTATATGAGCTCTGTGTTTTAATAGTAAGTATGCATTGTATGGGAATAGTGTAACGATTATCTAGTTTGATATCATCTTTTATTATAAATCTATTGTTATCTTGTATTTTATAAATAGGATAACCTTCGTTGTCAATGTAAGTGAATTGGTCGAAATTTCGTGGAAATCGTTTTGCACATTTGTCTTTTATCATGTAGGGTGAAGAACGATTAGCAATACCGTACGGTCCATGTACCATTACATCATGAACGGCGTTATATAACTCTAGATTCGTTAACTTGTCTGGGATATCAACATATATGATTCGGTCAATATCCGCTGTTGTAGGAAATTAGATGGTCGTGTAAAAAAAAAGAAGTATATGAGCATGTGGAAGACCTCGCTTTTTTAGTTCTATATTATAGATTAGTGCATATATAATGCGAACAAAATTTGTTAGCGAGAATTTAAATATATGTTATAATCATAATGAAAAATGTAATGTACCTACTGTAACATGTCCTAAGATTTCATTTTTCTTAATATCGTCAAGTATTTTTTTCGAGATTAATTTTAAATACACATGCTAAAATATCCAGTCGGTTTTCAGCGTATAAATTGCGTTTTGATAAGAATTATTGTATATCAGAAAATCCTAAATGATTACAATGCCTTTGCATCTAAGTAGTTTTGTTTCATATAACGTGAAACTCCTGTAAACGAAGACGGGATAATTATATGGTTTCTAATATTCATAGAAATGTTATTTCCAGCATCAACAACCGAACATATATTTATGTAATTATCACTATATAATTTATTTTGGTGATTTCTAATATACGAAATCCTCTCTGATTCAATCATACAAAACCGTCTACAACAAATTGTTGAAATAATCACCCAGCGTAATGTAAAATTGATAGCTCAGAAAGTCTTTCTTGTAAACGATATGACATATATTCTCTTATACTAACACAAAGTCGTGGTTTTGTTACGAGTGATATTGAAGGGTGTAATTCCAAATCAATATGATATCCATCTTCACCATAAAGAAATAGTAATGGATATTGAAGTGGTAGATATGCGCGATGCAGTTCTGTGATTCGTCATAATTCATAACTATATTGTTGAAGCAAGATTCATGAGGTTCTAATGATTCATCAAAATCTCCAACTATCAGTTATTTCAGAAACTTGCGGTAATGTATAAGTCTTGTCTACATTTTTTCGTGACGCTATTAACAGAGTTTCATATTAATCTGATTTGATGAAGAAAATCTATCTTTTGCCATTCTAAACATTTTCATATATAGAATATGATTATCAAGCATCTTTTGTAAGTTTCTAACAATGTTTGGCTTTAGCATTCCTTCAACTGGTAAAATCTTATTTGGAGTACTCCTGCAATAACTTAAAATCAAATTTAAATAATCTATCATTGGTTAATGAATAATTTATAGAGTAATATATTAAGATTACCTCATTGAACTAATTCTATTTTCGACTTCATGTTCGGTATCATGTATATATAGTTGACAAAACATTGGATGATCTCCCGACACAGGTAAAAGACTACCTATTCTATGATAGTTTTCTCCATGTATTTTAAAGATATATTGTCCGAGTTTAGCATTTACAGATGTATCAGTCTTTCCTCCCACAGAAGTAACTGCAAACATTGTGTTGTATGCTCTTATATATATTTTAAAATGCTTAGCATTTTTCGTTTGTTTGATTATAAAATTGTGAATATATTCTGGAGGGTTAGACGATTTTAGTAATGAAATGTTTTCTTGTAAGCAGCATAATGCAAATTTTAAAGAATATTTTGTTTTCTGTTTGTTAGTTCATTCATCATACCACATATTTGCGTTACAGTTTTCGCAGTAATAACATGGATCACCAATGTCCACGTCATCTGTACAAAAACTCTATAAAAAATTTATTGTCGACAATAATAATAAGATAAATAAATTTGTTTTAAAATTTCAATTTACCGGATACAGATTTATGTAGATTGTTGATAAGATGATCTTCAATAATATTGGATATACGTGGACTCCGTGTCTTTAATTGTACAAATGTTAGTGATGGTCGATGATATTGAAATAAACCTGTCCTTTTCTGCATGATGTTTTATTCAAAGTACATAGTATTCACATTCATATTATATGTTGTTATCAATATTTCAATATAAAAAAATATTTAAATATGATATTAAATATTCTTTAGAAAACTTTTATCCTAAATACTTATAAATTAAAAACTTATGTATATTGATAGTAATATATAAAGGTTTAAAATAGAGATCTAAAGATCATAAACATAAGTTTTTTAATATACTGAAATTAAGATACTATCTATATATCTTTTTACTGAGACACACTTCAAAAAATAAACACTAACCAGAAAAAAGGGAACACGACCGTCAAAGAGTAGTTTGAAACCTAGGTTGTCAACAGAAAACCTAGGTAACAGAGTTATTTCAGACCTAGATAATCAACAGAAGTCACAAAAAATATGAATACATGTGATATTAGGTTTCCGGTGACGTGTTATTTATATACTTTAGATTGACTCTTCAACGATTGTGTTTTTGTTTTCCGCTTGACGATTCCAATTTGAAAGCTTTCGGTTTTACCTTGCTGGATGATGACTGCGAGGAGAGACAGTTGTGTACATCCTGAGTACGACGTTTGCCTAAAGAGTGCGAAAACGATGTTTTGGGAGCGAATCAATATAATCACGTTCAACAGAAAATGGCAGCGCCTGCTCATATAGTCACACTAATAAGTGTAGTTCATTTGACAAAATAACTTATAGTGAACAGATTATGATTGAGAGATTTACCGATGAGAAACTGATTGAGGATGTGACCAGTGGAGGGACCGAGAGATCATTCTGTAGAAAAACAACATTCTTATAAGTTACTAATATACTAGTGATATTAGAAATAATAGAAAATGATATACATATACCTTAACGATTGCAGAAATAATCTCTGGATTCATTGTCACTTTGCTCGCTCGAAATATGATGGGCGAACCGCGCTGGTGTCTGTGAGCAAAGGAAACACGAGAGAACATCGATGGCGACGGTGCAGAAAGTCTGAATAAACATTGCTAGTTGCATAGAGCCGCGAGTCTTTCCGGATAGTATCCACCGATAATGGCCTATCAACCAATGATTAGTTAATATGAACATAAAAATTTAGTTGGAAAACTTGTATAATATAACAAACAGAACCTCATATTCGTCACGGCGGAGCGCAACCGCAGTTTTATTAATGATTTGTACAACTTTTCTATCAAAAAGTATCAAGGTTGCATTATGAGTGTCATCCACAACCTCTACATACACTTTGAATCTGCAAATACAAAACCTAAAACCGATTATTTATCTATGTATATATGGATACAATTTAATAAGTATCATATCTTGGCACAGGAACAAGCGTCACTCGCTTGCAAATATCGAAGTAGAATTCTCTTGGCGCATGAGTTCTCGATAGCTCATCGATGATAGCATTTACCTTCTTAGAACTGATTCTGCATCCGAGATAGTACCATCCATATTTAGTAATAACTTCGGTAATTACTCCAGCAATTACACATGTTGTTGGTTGTGACATGAAAATGAAAAATGAATAAACTGTAATAACAATATTACTGAACTACTATACATGAAAATCACAACTTTGTTTAGAATTCCAGCTTACAAACGAAATAAATTATTATCTTAGAGATTTGGTAAATATCACACAGATTTTTAAAAGGATATACACTCCAGTAATCTATTGCTTCTATTGCTGGAGGATGTAAATCAAGCTGCGAAATCGTTGTAGGCATATCAAGTATATCTTGAGGAAATCTGCATACAAAAACAACAATGAAACCTCATAAATTATATAACACAATTAAACTATAATTCTAAAAAAATTATATCTAAAAATAAGTAAACATGTTCAGAATTTAAATATACATATATAAAAACAACTTACTGCTCTTTGAAAGATACAATTGAAGGTAATTCCTCATTCAACAAAAGTTTACTGGAATATTGAACATTCTTTATTGTTCTACAATCTGTACACAAAAAATTAAAAACAACATTAAAGAGTCGATATAAACAGATAAATTATAAGCTAATAATTAACATTATCATTAGGTATAACAAATAAAAACATACCATTCCAGCTACGTATCTTAAACAGTTGACAGATAACTACCAAAGGGCCTTTGTCATGCACATGTATGTACGTGTAGAGTTCCTCAGCGGGGTTATCCCATAATGTGCATTCTAAGACATCCCTACTATCCTGAAAACAGTAAGAATAAACAACAACAATTAGAAACAACGCCAATAACCATCAACAAAGAGTACTACAATAGAAAACAATAACAAACATTATACCTAGGCCTGGCCAAATCGGTTTTCGGTTCGGGTTTCGGTTCGGTTACAACGGGTACGGTTTATTCGGATTTCTATAAATGATAACCATACTATAACCAAATTAAAATCGGTTTGGTTCGGTTCGGTTTTATAACGGTTCGGTTCGGTTATATGTAAGAAAAATGATAACCAAAATAACCCGAACTCTAATTAATTCGGTTTGGTTCGGTTATTATATTAGATATTAATCGGTTATTATTTAGATATTAGTTCGTTTTTTTCAAAA
>CM071864.1:47516716-47533315 GCA_036759665.1 Gynandropsis gynandra | reverse complement strand
GCTTGTCATGGACCACCGGCATGGCAATGTGTGATCCATCTTCTCCTAGCTCTCCATCCGCTCCCGTGCTTGTCTCGCCTATACTAGGCTCGTGCTCGTCGTGATCCATGCTCGGCTCATCCTTGTCGCGCTCCTCTCCTTCTTTAGGGTCGTAGGTCGTTGTAATGCCCTCATCAGGATCCCTTGACTGGCCTAGGAGCACTCTTCAAGGTTATTTGAAGAAGGTGGAGGATGAAGTCACGGTGTTTGGGTGGAACGAGTTGAAGTCATCATGTTCTTGGCACTGCTAAAGAATACGAAAAAGAGTTTAATACCTAAAATTTTCAATGTCTCTTACAAATGAAATGAAGTCCTTTATATAGGCGAAGATACATGTTACAATAAGGAAAATGCGTAAATGCTCGATAACGGATTGATCTACTAGCCTTTGGGAAGATTATATGGCCGTTGGGAATCTTCAAAATGAGAAAGATGCTGATCCGGCGAGATAAGATCGACTTGGAAGATTTACTAGCCATTGGAGAGGATTTTCTGGCCGTTGAAAAGGATAAGGAAAGATCTTTATCTTCCGCCTTTCCTTATCCGTATCGCTCAAGCCCGTCGGTTCTTAAGTGGACGGATTGAGGTCCGTTTCAATATAGAAGATCGACGCGACGCTTATGTGGGTTGGGTCCGAATATTGTTTCTGGTTAAGAGTCTCCCATACCTCCATCATAATCTTCGTTGCCTTGTTACGCAAGCTCCTTGCTCGTCCATGTGTGAGTAGGTCGTGGGAAGATTCGGTCTTCTCGTTTCCTTGCGATAGCTCTTCGTTTGTGTGACCCTCCTTTTGGTTCCGCTTCGAGCCCGATAACCTCATCACAAATCCAATCTTATTTTCCTTTTTTTCTTCAAACCCACCAGATTGTCTCATGTAGATTTGTTCTTCTTGAAGAGTACCATGCAAAAATATTGTCTTCGCATCCATTTGATTCAGTTCTATGTTTTGATGAATACCAATACACAATAATACGTTGATTGATACATCCTTGACCACACATGAAAAGATATATGTGAAATATACATCTTTCACTTTTGAAAAGCCTTTAGCAACTAGTCTCGCCTTAAATCTTTGTTGCTCAACACCAGAAATACCATGATTCTTCTTTAACACACACTTACCCCAATTAATTTTTCTATTAGTTGACTTTTGAACTAGACTCCATGTGTGATTCACTTTAAAAGATTCCATCTCTTTTTCCGTTGCGTTCTTCTAATTTTTCGAGTCCTTTGTCCTTTTTGCTTCTAGATAAGATTTTGGTTTATCAATCTCTATTTTGAAAGGCGAGTTAAATGAAAAAGCAACAACATGTGAATCATCATATCTATTACTATCCTCGTTTATGGCTAATGTATAATAACTTAGATTTTTTTCTTCTGCATTTCCATCTTCTATTTCAACATCATCAACATATGTCTCTCCATCTAATCAAATATATTCATTAAAATTTAAATCCTTAAAGATACACTCATGACCCCACCTAAAACTTGACCCGAAGTTCCAGTATCTCGATTTTGTATAAATGGTAGATATACAACTTTTGGTGTTTCTGATTTATCTACAACCCCATTCATGTCTTCGTTAACTTTCAGATCCTTAAATAATGTTGTGATACACGCTTCGAGGTCAGAACTCAGGAAGTTTATAGATATTCTATTAACCTCGATCGCTCGAATAGGATTCGTTGTGTCAAGGTTGATTTCTTTATTGGCCTAAGGGCGCTCTTCGAGAAATTGTCCATCGACGCTGGATGAAGGTGGAGGATCTCTTGACTAGCCTAAGGGCTCTCTTCAAGATTCGTCCGGCGATGGTGGATGATGGAGGTTTATGGTTGAAGTCGAGGTTTTTAGAGTGGAGCGATGAACACCACAAAACGTGTGAAAGCCTTATAGTTAAATATGACTTTAATTTTTCCGGCAACAATTTCAAGACATCTGGAATTCAATTGTTTCCAAAACAAGTTGAAAACATCATGTTCTTGATGAACGATCAAGAAAACAAAAGAGTTTATTCTCTGCCGAATTCTTGTCATATCTTACAAATGGGAGGGGGGAGTCCTTTATATGAGAGGATTTATACCAAATTAAGGAAAATGCATAAATACATGATTACGAATTTATCTACTTGTCATTTAGAAAGATTTATTAGTCATTGAGAATTTTAATTGGATGAAAGTAGATAATCCGGTGGATATGATCGACATGGAAAGATTTTCTAGCCGTTTGAGATCTTTAGAATAGGGAAGTAGAGGATCTGGTGAATAAAATGAGATTTTGGTGAGATTTTTCTAGTCGTGAAATAAATATGAGATATTTATTTCTCGTCTTTCCTTATCTGTGTCACCCGAGCTCCTCGGTTTCAAGGGTGCGAATCGCGGTCCAATTCAATGTAGAAAACCAACGTAAGTTTTCCTTGAGTTGGGATAAAACCATTGGATGTCATTTGTGGAGGAAAATACGTGACTTGAAGGGATATTGATATCCTTGGGCATCTTCCTATCTATTGGACAAGATAAGGTAAGATCTTTATATTCCATCCTTCCAAATCTATGTTGTATGAGCCCTTCGCTAATTCATAATTATTGTCTCGTGACTCCCACATTTCCTTATCTACCCTTGACAAATTATTCCACGAGCTTCTGATCTAGCCATGTGCAAGTAGGCCTCGAAAAAGTTTTATCTGTTCATTGGTTTAGCGTCTCGTCGGTGTGACCCGGTTTTGTTGCGGTGGCGCTGCCGAGGACCTCATTATTCCTTCCCTGTTGCGAGTGATTCGTCCTTGAATCATAACCAATAGGCAGTCCATGGTGGTAGGAAATTTGATTGACCTGCTCTAGGCTGTGTTATGATTCATCTCCTCTTGGTACTTGCTTCATACTTTTTTTAGGGAACCTATGTTTTCTTAGGAGCATTTGTACGCAATCTATTTCCTTGATCTTGAATCTATCTCCAAATATGACGTCATGAGTGATTCTTGTGTCCTTACAAACCTTAAATCCTTGTATTTTATCAAGCATTGAGTGTATAGTGTTTCCCATTGCGTAATTTGTCTGTTTCAATAAATGTACTTAGAACACAGCTAATGACAAGGAGCTCCGCATTATTTAGATACATGATTTCTTCGCCAAAGGTTTCTTCTTCAGCTCCAACCGTTGGTTTGTATTCTCTTATGTCCTTTATGAGCATGTCTTTTGGACATTCACGAGCCATGTGTCCTTGTTCGTCGCTATTTTTCTTGGTCATGCTCTCTGGTGTCGTGCCTATATAGGGGTTCCATTTCCCTTCTTTGTTCTTTTCGACTATTGTGCCGTAGTATGAACTCAAGTATGTGCTCGACTGGTCGTGGATTACTTCTTCTCTATTCGTTGCTCGAGTTGGATTGACAAATACAAAATATATTTCAAATCATGGTAGCTCTATCTTTCTACCTCTCTAGCAATCTGTTAATTGAAACCGCCCAAAAATTGAGCCATAACAGATTCTTCATCTTCATCAATTTCCAAATACCAAATTTTCTTCTCTTGACTAACCTTCTTCTGTATTTGATCTAAAATAGAGAACACAATCAAATTCCTTACTCTTCCGCTTCTTTCTTGTCTAGACCACTTTTGTGGATCCTTTAATTCCTTGGATTTTGTTAGATTATCTAATTTATATAGTCAGAACCAATGCTACAGTTGTTTGTTCTGATGCTTCAGTAGTATGTGGTGTAATCTCAACTTGAACATGATTTATTTGTTTAGTCTTTGATCATTTTCTTCTTTCCATCGCTTATGTCTCTGGATCTTCATCCAAAGCATCCTCCAATCCCAATAATATGAAGTATCACTTTCCATTAAATTTCTCGACATCAGACTTATGTATATATAAAACCACGATTACATTTTTTAATCAAATCCAAGAATCTTGGTTCTCCATACTTACGAGCAAAAATGACCCTTGTTTCGACCAGTTATCCATCCAAATTTTTTTCAGAATGAGTTTCAAACTTTAGTTTAGAGAGAACATAAACATTCAAAGTTGAGAACAAAACCCATAAAATAAGTGACTCGACCCAAGGATTTAACGAATACGAATAGATCGTTGTGGGCATCCTATGTCTTAGGAGAAAGTTTTCCTTTATTACCAAGTGTGCTAATATTAATGGATTCCCGTTACAAATTACAACGGATGTCCGTTGAAATTGTTAATTTCGAGGTTTACCGGTAGAAATAAATTCATGTGAACTAGCAATGGCCATCCGTTGGGGTTTCCAACGTATGTCCGTTGAAAATTGCACTATTTAGATCAAAACCAAAGATTGCATCAAACCATCAGTATAAATACTCATCAATCTTGAAGATAAAGATATATACTACTGATGAACATATTCCTAGATGGTTTCCATAACCGATCCTCTCATTTCAATGTTTGAAGCCAAAATATTCGTGTTCATCTTAAAAAATCCAGAAAAGAATGATCACGAGGCAACTCATACTCTCGAGCTTGTATCAGTTCCTCGTATTCTTGAATCTCATCAAGATATATTTCATCATTGTGATTCGCTTCACTAAGGATATCCCTTTCTAAAAAGGTTGTGCCTCGAGCCACATAGAGTTTATGCTCTAAGAGCTGATAAAATATGTTTTAACAAAAAGGGATTTGTTTCTAAAACATAACCCCACAACATTTCAATAGAATAAGATTTCAATAGAATAAGATTTTCACGGATAATCAATGAATTCATGACCCAGGTATTCCCCTTTATGGTCAGATCTCAATATTTTGACGACCTCCATTGTTTAGTTTTTCATTTCATTTCGGAATCCTTAGAACATTTCAATAGAATAAGATTTGTATTTCATAAGATACACAAACCCATACCACGACAGATTGTCAGTGAATATGGTGAAATAGGAATACCCTCCTCTGATCTAAACCCTCATTGAACAACATACATCAATATGTACGAGTACTAAGAATTATGTTTCTCTTTTTCTTTGTTTCTTGTCTTTCAAAAATGCAAGGTATTCCCCGCAAATTTCTATTCTAGTGTCCATTCTTCTTGCAGAAGAAATACTCTGCATCGACATGGTTACCCTTGCATTTTTTTTTGTCTTAGGTTTGATCGAACCGCCCTTGGTCGAGGATGACTTCTTGAAAAACTAAAACCTAACTATCTTACATACAACTTCTCAATATGCATGATGATGTCTATTGGTTCCATGTCCAAATGTTGACACTGGAGTTCAGGACTCATGGATGCCAAGATGATGTATTTGGTGATGATAATGTAATCCACCTGCTTCACATAAGCAACCATCGTGTCACCACCAAGATTGACTTATCGAATCGTATAATTAAGCTTTCCAAGCATGAAAATCAATTGTACCTTACAGTACCAGTCATCAAAGTCGGTCCATATCAACTTGTGGACTTTAAGTAATAATCATAGTTAAATGAAAGAGATTCTTACTCACTCATCGAGAAGCTATGTCATACAGATGCAAAATCCACAAATTTAAGTACATTTATCATATTGCATACGCTATTCAGATATGGATTCATCTAAATAACATAACCACTAATCAATGTTATTATAACATTCAAAATCTTTTATTTATTAGTAGTTTCTTTAACCTTTTTAATATGAAGGAGCCCATTGGTAGTTAGGTCGCATCTCAAACACATTATTTCGGTTAATTTGTAATTTCGCAGTAACTCTACATCACATAGTTCATTGGTAGTCAAGTCGCACCTATGCACGTATTTGAGTTCACCTATAATCCTTGATTGTCAAAGATTAAGAGATGTACCCATGAATAGTCTAGATGCTTGTACAATCTAATTGATAACTCCTAATGTCCACAAAATTCAGCGGACGAAAAACGTCAAGTCTTAGATTATGTGCCTCCTGGTAGTCCTGGCCATTTCAGGTTTGGTTTGATTTTCAATTAGGATATAATAGGTGCGAGTTATTCGGTTTTAAAAACAATAACCAAACTTGAATCAGTTTTGTTTGGTTCAGTTGTCAACGAGTCAGTTCGTTTATATCAATAAAATAATATAAACGAAGTAAAATTTGACCTCTAATATGTTTGGTTATTATTTTATGATTTCGATTTTATCGATCATTGCATCATGTAAAAGTATAATAAATGATAATACTCGAAATATTTCAAATAACGATTATGTTTTAAAAAATAAATTATGATATATTATTAAAATTTTATATTTAATTTTAATTAATAATATATATTAGATAAATATTTAATTGATAAATATCATTTACTTATATTTTTAATTATTTTTAAATAATTAATCAGTTATCCACGATTATTCGATTAATAGTTGTACCAAACAAAATCTAATTGGTTTTTAATCTTTCATTCCCACTAGTTGTTTTATAAATATCCAAACCAAACCGAATTATTATTATTCGGTTTTTATGTAGTTCGGTTTTATATAACAAACCGAAATGTTCACCCCTACCTCTTGGTAGTCAGACAGTCCACACAAACGAAATCTCGACAAATGTATCCACTAATGATGAGAAAGTGACTTGGTTAAAATGATTTTAATCCTTAGAAATCAATTGTTAATTATGGTTTGCTATTGTGACGCATTGTCTAGTGGAGCAATCATACGCTCAATCCGGGCGACCATCACCTGAGACATTGCTCGGGTTGAGCAACTTTTTGTTCGGCACAAACAACACTTTGCAATTTTTGCCACTGGATTCGCTCGACCTGAGCAACACAATTGCCTGGTCGAGCGCACCATCTAGTGAAATTTCTCAGCCCGAGCAACCCTTTGCTCGACCGCTCTGACGTTCAAAAATTCGTCTAGTAGGTTTGCTTGACGAGAGCAGTCATGTCGATCGGTCGAGCAATTATCTACCACGAACCGCTTGACATGAGCAACTCTTTGAATTGTCGAACATTTTCAAACCCATAAATTTGCTCGGCTCAAGCAACAGTTTTCTTGGTCGGTACTCATGACACTCAGTTGAGCAATCCAAATATGACAAAATTTTCAGTCGAGCATCGCTCAACCGAAATCTAATTTTTTTAGTAGATTCCCTCAACTTAAGCAACCATTTGTTGGTTCCAGTACCTACACGTGACATGACCTCACGTTAATCGAGTGGTTATCTATTACAAAATGGTCGGTCGAGCGCTGCTCAACTAGACTTTAATTCTACCCCAAAAGTTTTCTCAAGTCGATGAGCCATATTGTGCCGAGCGTCGCACTCTGCAATCCTGAATTTTATGATTTTCTAAGCATATTTAATACGAAAAAACATCGAAATTTATACCTAAAGATGACCAAACATTCTGATACCAATGTAGGGTTTTAGGATTGGGCAGCGGAAGTGATTTTTAGCAACCCGGATGGAGATCTAATCTGTTTTATAGATTTCGGTTTTGGGATTGGTGTTTTTCACAAAAATGAAGCAATCAATGATTTATATTACTAACCATTAGTAATAAGATAGTGTAGGACGTATCATTGATTATGCAGATCCTCCACAAAATCCACACCGAGATCGGGTCCATTGTTCAACGCTTGACGTAGAGGGAATCGAGAAACCTCGTTTTTCCTTTTCTTTGCATCGTTTGTCTAAGAAATTTTTTTTATCATGCTTGATTTTATAATTAGTGGAAACTTAAGACAATTTATATCTTAATCTCATGGATCAAATTGTAATTAAACAATATTTACATAATAATTTTTAGATCATTATATTTATCCGTAAATTGCACTTAGGAACATAACTTTTACAATATTTCATAATCTATTTATTTTTCAACTACCAACTAAGGACAACGACGTTTTTCTCCTTCTCGTTTGCTAACCTTAATTAAACGATGATCTTTTCGTCCTTATTTGTTTTATAACCGAAACATAATGATCACATTTTTTAAGCATTCAACTCACTATTTTTATCACATCAAAAGAAAATAATGTGAAAATCATCCTTTTTTACTCACGAAAAATATATTTTTTACACAACCATTATACTAGTTAACAATGAGAACTTATGTTGGTGTTACAATTGGTATTACCTACTTTGTATGTTAATTCTATGTACAATATGTTGGCATTATAATTAGTATTACCCTCTTTCTATGTTCATTCTATGTACAATGGAGTATGTACATGATGTTAGAATATATATATATATATACTATATAACCAATAAATATATAAATATATGTATCTATGTACGAATATATACCATAAAGTAAAACAAAACCAAACGAATTTTAAGACACAAAAAAACTAAAACGAAAATTGAGACACTACAAATTTAGCAAATATATGTTTATATGGAGGAAAGGAAAGGAAAGGAAAGGAAGGGAAACTAAATGCAAAGGCCAATCAATGGAGATCCCAAGAGGACCACAGAGTTTTGCCGTGTACGTCGGTCACTTTAGTGGAATGTGATACACTTTTTTAACGAGTCTTTCCAACAAGAATTTGACGAAGAATATTTGATTTTTTCATGAAAATTAATGGATTATTAAACATTCTCACATAATTGTGTAATGGTGGTGATATATATATATAAGATTAATCACCACTAAATCTAAAGTTTTTTTTAATTTTATATTGTACATTTAAGGTAGGGTAAGTAATAGTATATCCAAAAAACTAATTTTTTTTACGAAGTTTAAATATCAGTTAAAAAATTTGTAATAAAAACAAATATCGATATATTTTGAATCAAGTAAAAATTATTGCATCACCTGTATAAGCGCACCTAACTCGAGGACCATGGTTCCTCTTTTTGGTACTCACAAAGCCCACTCTAGTTACAAGGCTACAACTCATTCTAGTAACCATGAGAGAAACAATAAAACATTATCGGTTACACCATTCCCCAATATTTTTTAAACAGCAATGGAATAATCAAGCCTCTCGTAAACTTGCTATACCACAAGCCAAAATCACCGACTAGCATGCCAAAGATTTTAGAAAAATACCCCAATTTGGTTGTTAAAAATTGGTTCTCAATGTTTATTGTTAAAAAAACAGAGAATATCCTCTGGTTTTGTTTTTGTTTCTTTTTTTGTTAAATCTTCTAATAAAAGGAAGACAATAACTCTTGTATGAGCAAACAACTTATTACTGAAAAATATGTTTCTTCATTTCCTTTGTTAAAGTCTTATGGTATCGGAGTCTCGATAATTTTGAGATATTGCTACTTCTCTTTTCATCATTGATGAAGCATAAACTTATTCATTTCCTTATCTGCATCAACATATTCAATTTCATTACTATCAAGCTCACTCACACAAAAAACTCAATTTGAATCCCTATTAGAGTCGCAAGAACTCTTAGGCCTTATCAATGGAGATATTATCCACAACCTTAGTCAATAACAACCACAAATAGCACCTTTGTTACTCAAACTCAAAACTCTTTATACATTTCCTTGAGAAAACATATCACCTAGTCAAATCCTAGATTTGTGGAACCTTCTCGGAGGATTCATCAGGCATTCTTGGCATAACTAATAACACATCTCAACACACCTATGACAATTCTCTGAACATCTACAATGCAATAGGTAACTATTTTACCCTAGAGACTCGGATAGATACAACTCTCAAGGACACATAATTTACTTCACCATTAGATAAAGGAATTTTAACAAAAATTTACTCAAATCAATCCTTTCATAAACACAACAACCAACTGAAATCCAACAAATATGTGTATCAAGTATGTGGAAAACCTGGCCTCATTGCACTAAAGTGTTGGCTTCAGTTTGATAACTCCTTTCAATCAAATGAAATACTTTATGCCATGTCCTCACTAGAGAGCTTTTATTTTCTTGTTTAGTTGGAGTGGTAGAGGCAATTTGATAACTCTTTTCGATCTACTTCAAGGATTTGTTATTCTTTGGCAATAATTTGGTTTTTTACTTTTCTAAGAGACAACCAATGGTCTCACGCTCTTTCATTAAAGTTGAATATCATGCAATGGCTTATGTGGTAGAAAATTTTAAATGCCTATCATTCCTACTGAGAGACCTTGGCATCAATCGGTATCAACCCACTCTCTTACATTGTAAAAACCTCTTGGCTATTTATTTCTCTACAAATCCATACTTTTATGAAAGATATAAACACATAGAACTTGACTACCATTTTACTAAAGAGAAAGTTGCTTTATATCAATACTAACAAAACATATTTGTGCTGATTTACATGATGATGATTTTACGGTCTCTATTTTACAAATTCATAACCAAATTTGGTCTAGATAATTCATCAACCACAAATTTGAGGGTGGAATAAATGCACTTCGACATGGCTCCTCCTTCTGGCACTCATGAAGTTCACTTTGGCAATCACAAGGCTGTAACTCATTCTGGAAATCATGAGAGAAGCAATAAAACAATATCGATAATTCCACAAAGCAATATTAAACAGGGAAACTTCACCTCACTCTAAATTCCACACCAGTCCTCCTCAAGCATTTCCAGCAGCAACAGAATAATCAAACGTCTCGCATCCTTCCCACGCCACAGGCTAAAACCGAAGACATATCCCAATTTGTTTGATAGAAATATGTTTTTTTATATTTTGTTATTAAAATACAGAGAATATTTTCTATTTTTATTTTTGTTTTTTTCTGTTAAATTTTTATAGACATTAGCTTTTGTATAAAAAAATTAACTTATCAATAGAAACATTTTTTTTCCTTTATTAACGTTTTTAACCTATGATTACGGAGATTATGCAAAATAACTAGGTTATCAACTAGTGTTAAAATTTTAGATATCTATTAAATTTTATAATAAAATCAAACCACAATTTTAGTTATCTATTAAATTTTGAATCGAATAACAATCCCAAGGCTAATTTTCAATTAATATAGGAAGTTCTAGATACCTATTCGTAAAAATCGATCGAATAACTATGGAAAATATGTTCATATTGTAGCAAAGACAATACACCTTTTTGCTGTGGGATTAGGGCCCTTTTAAAGATCAAATATCTCAAGAGTCTCTCAACAGTTTGACTACAAAATCTAAGTGGGTCCAAATAACATGGCCATCACCATGCATTATTACATGTGTTACATGTGTTTCTGCCTCTGTATCCATATGCATACACATATTTTAATGAACACTCTTATAACGATATTTCTTTTATCATATTAGATGTGTACGAAACTTTAATATTTTTGTATTGAGAAGAAATAAATTTCGTGAAAATATCTTCTATTGGATTATATTGAATTATGATATTTTATTATCAATTTCTATATAAGAGTTTTACTATATTTTAATTAATTCTATAGTTTTTATATAGTAAGATATAAATCTTTGTGTTGAATTTATGGAAAAATATTATTTACAATTTTAATAATCATTAGACGTTTAGAATAAAAAAATATGATGACTATAATAAAATGTACACCATTTATATTCTCTAATTATAATAATTAAATTTTTAAAACTCTCATCCTTTTACGGGTTAAATTATCACAGTTAGCCACTCTTATAACAGTAACTATATACCCTTGACATTATTGACTCCTATGAACATAGTTTTTTTTTTGTCTTTCTCGTCTTATGATGAGATATCCTTATGTATGGCTTTAAAAATCACACAATAACACCAAATGATTATATTGTATTACATATGTTTCATTAAATTGCAATAATAATTTTAAAATTCATATTAAATTGAACAAATTATGGATAAAGGAGAGAATACAAAGAGAAATATAAAACAATTGGTTAGAAATATAAAAGAGAATTGAAAAAGAACAATGAAAAGCTGCTGACAAAGTCTACCTACTGACTCTGAGCACTTTGCCGCGGTCAATTTTTTTTTTTTTTTGCTATATAAGAAACCCACCACACCAATTCTCAATTTTATTTCCTCTTTGAAAATTGCCACCAAACTTCTACTCGTTGGTTTTTATCCCACCACTCATTTTATTATACATACATATTATCAATGGTTTTTATTTTGGTATTCATATGGTCATAGTCCTCAATTTGTTGTATAATTTAGAGTTAGAGTTTATATTCGAGATTTATTTTATAATAAATTCAAAATTATATAAATAGATATAAAAAACTTTTGTAACCACATCTATTTGTTTTGCAAAATATTTCGAAATGAATCATTGTAATAAATTTATTCTTAATAGATTCCAATAACGGACTATCGAACCCTTAAAGCCATTGGTATATTTATGTTTCCATTGGCTATTAGAACTAGTCGAATTGACAAAAACAGTAAAGAATTTAAATGTACCATTAGGAAAAAAATATTGAGACAAATTAATATTGAGATAATATATATATATATATGACTATACTTAAATATCGTATTTAAAGATATTGAGTAGAGTTTATATATTGGTACATATAGGAAATGTGATAGATTTGGTTATTAGAAAAAGTGAGAAGGGTTACGTTACAAAAAAATTGTAATTTTCAAACGGATTATGAATGACTAGAGAAATATGTCCGTAATTACGGATGGATTCGGAATGGGATAACGACCCGTGTTGAGTTACGGACGGATTCGGAATGGGATAGCGACCCATGTGGAGTTACGAACGGACGATATATCCATCTATCTAGAAATGTTCGGAAAATTACAGACTTATTTCAACTGACCGAAAACCGTCTAGAATTTAGGATGGTTTACAAACGACTCGGTCAGAATAAATTTAGTCCCTAATATGTATGGGTGGTTGATGCGTTATCAAAGTTAAACAAATAACCTAAACTACCCGCAAGTGCACGGCACGTGTGTAGTACTTCAGGTGTCGATCCCACGGGGATTACGCAACACAACCTAAACTCAAACTACGAATCAAACTTACTAACGAATGAAATATGGTTTTAAGAATGAAATACTAAAAACAAATAAACAAACTAGTTCTTAAGAATGAGACAAACGTTCCAGGAAACCGGTTTCACCACAAGACTAGAGAAACCAACAATCAACCTATCGATCATGCAATCTCAGTCAAGTTATCTAAGACAGATGATCCTAATATGATATCTACCCTCTCTCGAGGCATAGACACGTGATCTAGTCAAGTTACCCCCTACTTTCGTGGCTGACACCTTGAACTAAACCCATAAGACATGTGATTCATCCGTTTTACCCTCAACCGCTGTTGCCCTACTTTCATGGTCTAATCTCGGTTGTTCTAAACCTGTTCTTCTAGGACTAGAATTCTCCTTTCGGTCCTTCTCCTAATCCCTAACATATGCATCTACGTGGCCGTCGCAAACACAAGTAAATTAAGCACTCAGATAAAGAATAGATAAACGAAAACGGGAAGATGCATTCAAATATAAATCAAAAGTGGTTTCGGGATAGCCATGGACTAATCCCTTCTCCTAGAACAAAACAATGTACTCGCTCATGCGTCCGTAAACAAACATGATTGAAGTAGAAAGTCTAAGGATCATGAAAACCAAACGAAACCGAAGTTTTGGGTTGATCCCCAATGCTCCTTGCACATCTCCTCGCTAGAGTCTCCTTCTTCTTCTCTCTCTACTCTCTCTCCTCGATCAAAAACTGAAAACTGAGTGAATCAGCTCGACCTCTCACTCCTCTTTTCTTATTTTCTTCCTCTTTTCTTTCCGTTTCTCCCTGTTTTCCTTTCGGTCATTCAGTTCTTCCTTTTGTTGTAGCAACCACCGATTGTTGTCTTTTCATGAGTTTCCATTCTTGAATAAGTTGGGCGACGTTTCCATTACTTTCTCCAACAAAATATCATTTATTCATCTTCTCTAAAGTCGTTTTCCTTATTTTATAAGTCTCCAACAAACTCCTATTCGTTTTAAGAAAAATTAACTTATTTGCAGTTGCAGGTGACGGACGTGACCCGCGCGGGCTGGGTGTTTGACCCGGTCGGGCTGGTGTGTGCCCCGGTCGAGCTGTGTTGTTGCCCGCTCTGGCTGAGGCCGAGGGCGTGTGTAGTTCATGCCCGATTCGTGCTCAATTTGTTGGACAAAATCGTAGAACTAAATGTCCGCTCGGGCTAGGGAGTTACTCGCGCGGGTATTTGCTATTCCTTGTCGATTCTCGTCTCGTTTGTTCCGTGATGATCCTCGATGTTGGCACTTTGTCGCGTGCACGACCTTTAGCTCCAAAATGGACCGAATACGCATTAAAACCTAAAAGAATATGAAAGCACAAAAACGAGTAAAACAGATACAAAATCATACGCAAAAATCGCATCTATAACGTAAAATATCTCTAAAATCGTGCAAGAAATACGTATGAAAACGAGATGATCAGTGGTCAATCCGGATTTCGCTTCGGATTTCTCGGGTTTTGGTTTGGGCTCAGGTTATTCGGTTTTGAAAAATTGGACCTGAATTGAACCCGAATGTTTTCGGTTCAGGTTCGGGTTCAAAAGCATTGAACTCGAGATAACCCGAATTACATTTGGATATTTAGGTTTTTCGAATAGTTTGGGTTACTCGGCTTGTTTGGATTATTCGGGTTAGGATTTTTCAAATATTATGCATAATTTGGGTTATTCGGTTTTAAAATTCTATGGATAATTCATTTTTTAATATAGAACAAAAATAAAAATATCAAATATAACATCAATATATATGTATATATAAGAAAATATACCGGTATTTTTTAGTTTTTATATATTTTTAAAAATTTTAAATTATATTTTTTATATTTAAATTGGATTGTTCGGGTTTTTCGGGTTTTATCCGAACCGGACCGACCTGAATCCGAATGAGTTTCGAAATTTGAATCCATATGGGTTCTTAGGATAACCTATATTCTAAATTCGGGTTATTCAGATTGGTTCGGATATCCCGGATTAGACACCTCTACTAATTTGTCCTTAATCGTTTCGGAAATTATTTATATAAATAAAATATTGATTTTGGTCCCAATGAATGACATCGGGTGGAAGAAACATCTCAATCCCTCTCTTTCTAGATCCAATCCTTCTCTCTTATCGGAAATGCTATCTCCGACCAAATCTCCGGCTATTAATCGGTATGTGTTTATTATCTTCTCATGCTCATGTCTCTGTTCGTCTTCATCTACCTATCATTTCTCTTCTGCGGTCCTTTCTGTCCTCTCAGTTCCTATCTATCTCTCGATCCTTGTTTGTTTATTCTATGTGTCGTCGTCACTTGTTGTTCTTGATCGTTGCTTCTCATGACTTCTGGCTACGTTGTTGTTCCTACGTCTGCCTCTGATATTCTCTGAATTCCACTTGGGTTCTTGTGTTCCTCGATCGTGTGGATTTGAGTCTGATCCAAGTCTTTCTCATCTGATCGTTTCCAAAGTTGTGTCTCGTTTCCCGTACACTTTTCCCTGCGTGGCTCGTGTCGTCAACGAGGTAGTGGATCGAGGTGATCGGGATGTGTAGTGGTTTGTGTTCGAAGATGATGATGCTTTTAATTTTTTTTAATATTCTTTCTTGAAAAATATTCCGGACGGACATATGGATGCAGTCCACAATCTTTTTTCAACAAAAAGAATTTTCGACGAATTTCTAATGAGTCCGCCTTTTGGAAATCGATCAGTTTTTTTTTTACATTTTGTGGATATATAATTCGTACGCAATTACAGACCATATTTTCCATCTGAAAATATGGACTGATTGAGTTTACGGATGTTCGTTTATGAACAGACAATTTCTGTTTAGAAACCATCCATAACGATATTTCTAAACTGATTTAAGTGTATAAAATACATATTATTTTTAGTAGTGTTAATAAAAAAGGTATGAGAGGTGGATCAATATGATAATTTTGAATGAGTTTTTAACCGCTTGGAATAATGGACTGAGTCTGATAATTTTGAATGAGTTTTTAACCACTTGGGATAATGGACTAATAGAGAGGCACATGTCCTTGTATTAGGTGTAATCAAACTCTCATTCCATAAATTATTGGAACAAAATCATGAAAACACTCCTTAGAATTTTATTATTTTTATTTTAAATTTATACACTAACCAATTTAATAATAAAATACCTATGTTTTACTTTTTATGATAAAAAAAATTCATCGCCTGATATTTATATCTTTCAACATTTTATTCATCTATTGGTGTAAAAATAAATAGATTCATCAAATTATAACATCTTTATCGAGATATAAAAACTTTATTTTTTTGTTTACGATAAAATCAAAATATATTTATGAGATAATCCATAAAATTTTTTGTTTAAGATCTCATTTTCATGGAAAAAAAACCCTTAGTGAGCTTTAGATTAGCTTAACTAATCGTTTTGAACTGTAAACCACTTTTGTAAATACCTTAAATCAAATATAGTTGGAATTTTCATGAATAAAATAAAGTTAAATTTACATGGGACAATGACTATTTTATATGTGGAAACATGTTGATTTCATATAATATATTTTTTTATTTCATACAAAAAATTGTTTTTTCCTATTTAATATTATTTTGGGAAAGTTTCTGATATGTAACTTTTTATTGTATTTGGATCTAGGGGTGGGCACCCGCGGGTACCCGCGAGATTCTCGCTACCCGCATCCGAATCCGTCCCGCACGGGTAATAAGGTTTACTACCCGA
>CM071864.1:47484829-47516669 GCA_036759665.1 Gynandropsis gynandra | reverse complement strand
GCTGTTCGGGTACCCGCAAAAACCCGCCAAAATCTTTATTACCCGCGGGTACCCGCTCCGTTTTGAAAAAAAATAAATCTCAATAACAACATAACATAAATCAAAGTCTTACAATATTTAAAAAATTACAAAGCATAACAATACAATTCTAAGTCTTGAAACTTCGAAAATTACAAACTATCATAGCAAAAAAAGTTTTTCACAAAGTTTATAAATCTCATTCCGACGAATATCCTTTGTCAATATATGCGGAAGCTCCACCATTAGTCGTAATATCCTTTGTCAAAGTGACTCATAATACTTAAACAACTTCTCTAAAGCGTCCTTGATGCTCGAAACAACTGCATCAGCTTTAACATCATCATCATTTGAAGAACCCTCATCTGAATTTTCTTGATGCTCTGAGTAGGCGTCCATGACTGTGGGAAGAGAGCTAAAAGTGTCCCACGGCCATTGTTCAGATTCTTGAATGGAGTAATCAAATGAAGAACCCTCATCTGAATTTTCTTGATCTTCATCCCAAAACACACAATGGCACGTCTGTCGTCCGCTTCTGTACTCAGCTCCACACGAGTAGCAAAACTCGTGTCCGCACCTGAAAAACCCGCGAAAGAACTGCCTTGAAATTGTCGATATCAAAGAGAAAACGCAAGGAAGCATCTTTCGAAGATAAACACAATATATATCAGCAGAATGTAACTCAACAATCCGACGCATACGAAAAGAAGCATCTTTCGAAGATAAACGCAATCCGAAGATCAATGCCTTACCAGCATGTCATGTGGTAGCACCCTTGAGTTAGTTCAATCATTCTACGACACTGTTGGCACTGTCTCCATCTTTTATTCCTTGCAAGGCGATACAATGTAATATCGACAGAATCTCTTTCCTCAACGGGAAGATTCTGAAACTCTTCGCAACTCATGGAAGAATGCCAAGGCACACAATAGTCCACACAGACAAACCTCTCACATAAAGGGCACTCAACACAACTAATGTCTGACTGACTAGATGAACTTGCCCTCCCGGAAAAACATTCACGCGGGTCTAACAGAACAGAACAGTTAGGATACGGGCAGTAAATCTTAGTAAGACTGTGTCGAGAGTCAGTGAATACGAGAGGGGAGAAAAACTCACTTAGCAGAGAGGAGGCTGGAGCGGCGTCGGTCTGTCGAGAGGGGAGAGAGGAGAGCGGCGGCGGGGTATGGAGAGGGGAGAGAGAGGACGGCAGCGTCGGGCGAGACTCTTCGGGCAAGCGGCGTCGGGCGAGACTCTTTGGGCAAGCGGCGTCGGGCGAGACTCTTCGGGCAAGCAGCGTCGGGCGAGAGTTGAGCGCGGACGTCGGCCGAGCAGGAGGAGCGCGGCGGTAGTCAAGGGGGGAGGCGATTTGTTAGAGACGTTTCAGGCGAGAGGATGCAGGCGAGAGGATGCAGGCGGACGATTGGTTAGAGACGCTTAGGTTCAGGGGAACTTAGGTTAGATGTATGACAAGCCACGGAACAAATTACAAGTTGTAATCAATCAATACTCTGCTTTAGTAAGACTGTGTCGAGAGTCAGTGAATACGAGAGGGGAGAAAAACTCACTTAGCAGAGAGGAGGCTGGAGCGGCGTCGGTCTGTCGAGAGGGGAGAGAGGAGAGCGGCGGCGGGGTATGGAGAGGGGAGAGAGAGGACGGCAGCGTCGGGCGAGACTCTTCGGGCAAGCGGCGTCGGGCGAGACTCTTCGAGTAATTTTTTGCGGGTTCGGGACGGGTTTCGGGACGGGACGGGTAGTGCGGGTTTTTTGCCCACCCCTAGTTGTAAGTCCCTATGGAAATGGTTAGGGACATACCTTTTACGCATTAGATACTTTAGTTCTCTACACGTCGCGATTTGGTCGTATTGTGCTCTACCTCGTTCAGCAACTTCGCGATCCCACCAGACCAATGCGTTGTCCGTAAACTGCGCGGCCGCGTATTGTACCTTCCTACGTTCCGAATATTCTTAGCAATCGAAGATGTTTTCCATGCGACGCTCCCATTCGAGATAGGCTTTGGGATCTACTTTTCCTGCGAAACAAGGTGGCTTTAATTTTAAATCTGTAAGGGATTGGCGTTGCGGCCTTACCTCGTCGAAACCCTCATCCTGGTTCCGTGGCGCTCTACGCCTGACGGATTCGGGACGGGACGGGTAGTGCGGGTTTCTTGCCCACCCCTATTTGGATCAAACAGAGAACATGTATTAAATAGCAAATAAATCGATTGAGACAAAAAGAAAAGTACATGGAATTTATTTATTTATTTTTCACAATTTTAAACTATTACATTAATTTATAAACATATATATCATAAAATTAAATTATGAATTCAAATCATTGTGCAGTTCCGAGCACTAGTTCCCTGAATATATAAGTTATTGAAGCCTTAGTTTTTTTAATTGCGGCACACACATTTGACTCATCCATTATAACATTCATTAAATTTTCAGTAAAACACTCCTCCATATCAATATATTTTCCAAAAATTATTTATTGTAAAATTTTAATATAAAATCAACAAAATTTTATAAATTTTTTCATTTTTATTGGATACATTTGAGAATTTTTATATGGATATAAACTTAATTCAAATTAAAACCAAACTTTCTTACTCTAAATTTTGTTCAATGTTATTAATTTATTTTTTTAAAATACTATATTTTAATATGGTGTTGGTTATAGACAATGTTTTCAAAGTCATTACGTGGGTGGACGATAAACTTCTAACGTTTATATGGATTAATTGATAACTAATTGACTGTCTAAACGTATTTTAATTTTTTTTTCAATTTTTAACATCAATTCTTTTTTTACAATTTTGGTAAGGTTTATAGTTAATAAATAATAAATATACTAATTTCAAATCGTTTTACAATTTTGGTAAGGTTCGTAATATGTAAATAACAAATATATTTTTAAAATCGAATTAAGTTTTATTTTTTATAAATATCAAAATAATATTATTTTAAAAGAATTAAAAATCTAAATTTGTTAATCTGTATCCATGAACCATCACCGACTATCGAATACATAAGTGAAAACTACACGAAATTAGATAAAATTAGACAAAAAATTTTAAAGCGTTATTTTAGAATGATAGAGTTGAATCATTATTGAAAAAAAAAGTTAAATAATAAATTCGGCCCCACAAAATAATTTAGTTTTCAAATATTGAGCCTTATTTATCAAATATTAGAAAAGCCCGAGTCAGAAAATGGATCAATATTAACGAAGAATAAGATATTAAGATTTGCTGGCATAACATGCCTTGTCCTATGGCCCAATTATTGTTTCCGCCATCTCTTTTTTGCCAATATTTTTTTTTCTTTTGTATTTACAAGTTGAGAAATATGTCTAAACAAAAGTAGGTGCGGTTAAAAATTGGATATCGGAATATTTTATGGTAATTGTATTTGTGTCCATTTTACTTTTTATATTTGTATTAAAAATATATATATAATCATATATTTGTCGAAAATTCAAATTTGAACTTTAAATAAAAGAACGAGCTAACTAATTTCAATGAGAAAAATCGGATATTTATGGAATACAATCGACGAAAAATATTTAAACAATTGTACGAGTCATCGCATTGTTATTTTCATTTTTGAATTTTATCAATGTTTTAAAAGTCCCCATATAGTCGCTCGATGATCGGTAACCGCTTAATGACCAATTAGAAAACGACTAGTGAATATGACCTTTTTTTAAAAAAAATCAAAATAATGTCATTTTGACATTTATAATTAGATATAAAACTAAAATTGATTTGAAATAAATATATTATTTATATTTCTACGTCGAACCTTAAAATAAATTGTAAAAAATTGATATTAAAATTAAAAAACGTCTAGACGCTGACTAGTCACCTAGACACTCATCGATCGTTTCACTATTGGCTAGCGACTTTTAAAAATTGATTTTTATAGATGATTTGTATATTTAATAACATAATTATTTAATATATCTGAAATAGTAAAATCTAATTTTAATCACCTAATTTCTTTAATTGTCACAAAATTATACATTTATTGTTTTAACATTATAACTCATCTATATGTCAAGCACTACACAACAATACACCAATTTAAATATTTATGATATATATTAAACATGATAACAATATAAGGAGATGTTGTAAAGATTCTGAAATGTTTCTTTTGCAACAAATATGAACACAAAAAGGTTGATTGTCTATGAAGACATGGTTTGAAAAACGAGGTATACATTCCGTTTCAGTATGCTTCGAATCAGATTTGATTGAAGTACCTTCTAATACTTGGTGGCTTGATAATGGTGCGATCACTCATGTATCTAATGTTATACAGGTTTACCTAAATCTAAAACGAATGTCAGAAAGTGAAAGCTTTTATTTATGGGAAACATGATAAAAGCTAGAGTTGAAGGTATGTGGACATATAGAATTGTGTTAGATATTGATTATAGCGTGGATCTAGAAAATTGTTTATATGTTCGTGATTGTTCTAGAAATCTTGTTTCCGCTTCAAGGTTGGATGTATTAGGTTTTGTATTTAAGATTGAACATGGTTTTTTTCATTGTATCGTGGTAAAAACCTATGTAGTACTCGTTTATTAGCAGATATTTTGTATTGTTTGAATCTAAGTTCTATATTTATTAATTCCTTGTTTCATACTTATGTATGATGGTGGTAAGAAAAAGAATACAATTAATGAGTCGTCCACTGACTTGTGGCATAAAAGAGTCGGTCATATATCCAAAGAGAGGATTATGATACTAATTAAAACTAATGTTTTGTCTCAATTGGTTTTTACTGATTGGAATGATACTTGTGTGGATTGCATTAAGTAAACACATATGTAACAAAACATGTTGCCACAAGAATTAATAGGTTACTCGATCTAATACATACATATATGCGTGGTCCTTTCGATGTACCATCTTCGGGCGGTGAAAAGTATTTCATCCTGTTCATTGATGATTATTCTAGATACAATTACCTTTTTACTACATGAAAGAACTCAATCGATTGAAGTCTTCAAGACATTCATTTTGGAGGTTGAAAGGCAGTTAAATAGAAAGGTTAAGATAATACATTCTGATAGAGGTGGTGAATATTATAGAAAAATATTAGAAGTTGGAATAATTCAAGGTCCCCTTGAATTTAAGGGCATTTGCGCACAATATACAATGTCTAGATTGTTGGTTTATTTGGGGTGCGGAAGCGTGTTTTTATCAACCCGAATTATTAGATCTAGTCATGTTCGGATTAGTTTTTCGGGGTTTCAACGACGAACAACAAATTTAGAAACGATTTCGTAATACCTGTTGCGTTGAACGTGTGATTGTCAGATGCAAGACTTGATAACGCAAGCCCTCTACACGTATCCACGCCGAGATCGGATCTGTTTTCCAACTGTTGGTGCGAAATTCGGGAAGAACGAAAAAACTGTTTTCGTTCTTCGTATTTCTTTTGACGGCTATTAGTTTTAGGGTTTAGATTTTGAGATTGTGTAATCTTATAACGAAAACTTGTTTTCGTTTCTTAAATAATTGTTAAAATTTTTAATAATTACAACTTAAACCCTCAACTATTGAAATAGTACATAATAAGCATAATACTTTCAATCTTCCACTTGCCTTTACGTAATATCTCAAATAGTCGAACTACATGTATCTCCATACACATACTTGCCTGTACATCTTATGTACTAACCCCAAAAGAAAAACAAATAAAATTATATTCTTCGGTGCTAGCGAATGAATATAACTGCATTCCACACTGATTGTCTAACAATCATAAGCAGATACCGAGACACTCGTATGCGTGTGACCTCGTAGGTTCATCACTAAACCGGTAGCAAATTAGTCTCCACTAATTAACTAATCGAGGTTGGCGTCAAGCAACACTCCCCAACGACTGGATAGCGTGAAGTAACATCCTTACTCATTTGAGTAACAACCTTACCCAAAACAAACCAGGATGAAGTTGACGTTAGTATTTCATTCCATCTTTACAGCTCCGGATGCATCCTAGGCATGGTCATCACTGTCAGCCTTACGGATTATCAACTATGTCTCATGTCAATCACAACTGACTGATGAATGAACCTAAGAAACATATTTCTTTATTCATTCAATGTACTCTGGCTAGAGATTCGTACAGTCATTGTAATTACTGACAACATAGAGCTCAAATTCTTACCAAGAGTTGACGGATCCCATCTTGATCAGTCACTAACTACGTAAATATCTAACTATTCCCAATATCTATTCAATTAGTACTCTCAGATACTAGGTGTCTAGAATTAAAGAATAACAGATAAGATGCTAGTTACTATGTTGATCTCAGGTCTAAGGAAAAACTAACTATCTAATTATCTGGAGAAATCTTAGTGACAGTTCATTGGTTATTTAACCATTAAGCATTTCTCCCTTTAGGTCAGTTGAGTGATCACATCATCATGTGTATCACCCATATATGTGATTCAGTAAAAGAGATCTATTGATTTCTATCACCATAAAAACTTATCACATACATGTTGTTCTTTCCGGATCACTGTAGTCCGAGTAGTGTCCTACGAACAAGAACAATTCAGATTAAATCATACCAAAAACTTGACTCTCTTTATTATGATCTCTATCATAATGTCAAGTTTCAGATTTAATCTTGGACTGTATATACACTTATGAAAATTCATCAAATGAAAATAATGCCATATATTATTAAAAATGAAATCGATGTCTATTACAACTCGCTACATGTCTATAAACTAATGCCAGCTAGTCATCTCTCTCAATCCGATCCTCAGCTTATGCTTGTCAAACTCCTTTGACCCAAGCGCATTCGTGAACGGATCTACTGCATTTTCCTTTCCATCCACCTTTTGGATTTGCACGTCCCCACGCGTTACGATCTCTCGTATCATGTGATACTTCCACAGAACATGTTTGGATTTCTGATGAGACCTTGGTTCCTTCGCCTGAGCAATAGCTCCGGTGTTATCACATAATAAAGGAACGGCTTCCTTTATTGAAGGTACCACACCAAGTTCATCTATGAACTTCCTCATCCAAACCGCTTCTTTAGCTGTTTCGCAAGCCGCTATATATTCTGCTTCAGTCACCGAATCGGCTATAGTAGCCTGTTTGGAACTCTTTCAACTTACTGTACCTCCATTCAGACAAAACACATAGCCTGAAATGGACCGACTGTCATCCTTGTCTGTCGAGAAACTCACATCAGTAAATCCTTCTAACTTCAAGTTAGAACCACCATAAATGAGGAACCAATCCTTAGTCCTTCGTAAGTACTTAAGGATGTTCTTAACAATCTTCCAGTGTTCCTCACCAGGATCTGCCTGATATCTACTCACTACACTTAGTGTGTAGGCTACGTCAGTCTAGTACACGTCTTGGAGTACATGATGCGTTCTCTTTCCTCCGGGGTCTTAGGACAATCCTCCCTAGAAAGAGAAATTCCAGTGACTATTGGTAGATAGTCATTCTTGGAACTTTCCATGTTGTATCGTCTCACGATACTGTCAATGTACTCGGATTGTGACAATCCAAGCAACCTCTTCGATATATCCCTATAGATCTTTATTCCCAGAATATAGGCTGCTTCTCCTAGATCCTTCATGGAGAATTGATCAGACAACCATGACTTCGTCTCTTGCAACGCTGGAATGTCATTTCCCATAAGCAATATGTCATCCACATAAAGCACAAGGAAGATAATTGCGCTCCCACTAAACTTCTTGTACACACAAGACTCTTCATCGCATCTAACAAAGTTGAACTTTTCAACTGCTTTGTTGAAGCGAATGTTTCAGCTTCGAGAAGCTTGCTTGAGGTCCATAGATGGACCTCTGAAGCTTGCGTACCATATGACTTTGAGTTGGAGACGTGAAACCCTCAGGTTGAGTCATGAAAACCTCTTCGTGGAGCTCTCCGTTAATGAAAGATGTTTTCACGTCCATTTGCCAAATCTCATAGTCATGGAATGCCGCTATCGCAAGCAGAATCCGAATAGATTTAAGCATTGCCACAGGGGAGAACGTTTCTTCATAGTCAATCCCTTCTCGTTGACTATACCCCTTGGCAACTAGACGAGCTTTATAGGTCTCTACCTGCCCGTCTGCTCCATTCATCTTCTTGTAAACCCATTTACAATCGATCGATCTCGAAGCCTGTGAAGAATCAAGCAAAGTCCATACTTTATTGATCTTCATAGATTCCATCTCGGAAAGTCAACGGGTCGTCATCTCTATGAACAACCACATCTTCTTGCACCATCAGATTAAGTCTGTCAGGTGCACGTCGAGAACGTGTTGACCTTCTCAAGCAGGTTCAACCTGCACTGGGATATCTTGTTAGACTTGTTCCTGAACAAGTTCTCTTGAACGGGCACTGTTACTTCAACATTTGAAGTTGAAGTGCCGGAGCCTAACACTGTATCACCCAGCCAAGAATGCTCATTTGACATCTCATGTCCATGAGCTTGTGTTGGTTCGTCGGGTTCTTGAATCTCGTCAAGAACTACTTTCCCACCATGAATTCCTTCCTCAAGGAATTCCCTCTCAAGAAAGGTTGTCGTTCTAGCCACAAACACTTTGTGTTCAGACGGGTGGTAAAAATAATATCCCATAGTTTCTTTGGGATAACCTATGAACCTACATCTGTCAGACCTAGTTATGAATCTACACTTGTCAGACCTAGCATCTAGCTTGTCTGGCTGAAATCTCTTAACGAAGGCCGGACAACCCCAAACCTTGATGTGTCTCAGGTTAGGTTTCCGTCCCTTCCATATCTTATATGGAGTCTTAGAGACTACTTTAGTAGGACCTTGTTTAATATGTAAGCAGCTGCTTCTAAAGCATAACCCCACAGGTTGATTGGAAGATGTGTGAACCCCATCATGGATCGGACCATATATAATAAAGTCTGATTTCTCCTTTCGGACACACCATTATGCTGTGGTGTTCCAGGAGAAGTCCACTGAGACAAAATCTCATTTTGCCTTAGATAATCGACAAATTCGTGACTAAGATATTCACCGTCCCGGTCAGAGCTCAACACATTGATACTCTTTTTGGTTTGTTTCTCCACTTCACTGCAGAATCTCTTCAACATTTCAAAAGACTCGAATTTGTATCTCATCAAGAACACAAATCCATATCTTGACATATCATCAGTAAACATGATGAAATATGAATATCCACCCTTGGCTTGAACTCTCATAGGTCCACACACATCGGTATGTATGAGTCCTAGGAGTTCTGTAGCTCTCTCTCCGGTTCCACTAAACGGAATTTTGGTCATCTTACTAGTGAGACGAGACTCACAAGTTACATATGATTCAAAATCAAAATGGCCTAGGAGACCATCTTTATGCAACCTGTTTATTCTCTTCTCACCGATGTGATCAAGTCTACAATGCCAAAGGTACGTCTATCTTTGATGATCATCTACCTTTCTCTTATGGCCCGAAACATGCATGTTAATTAGTTCAATATTAACATCAGATAAGACATAAATCCCTTGTTGCAAATAACCATTCACATATGCATCATCACCATGATAATTAGAGCAAATTTTATTACTAAAAACTGTTCGAAATCCATGTCTATCAAGTATAGAAATAGAAATTATGTTCGAAACAAACTTCGTAACATAATAACAGTCGTCTAGTAACAAAGTATTGCCCGTAGGCATAATAAGAGAAATCGATCCTACAGCTAGAGCAGTAACACTTGCGCCGTTTCAAACCTTCAGATCGAATTCTCCCTTCCTAAACCTCCTACTGATCCTCAGCCCCTTGCTTCTTGCCCTTTAGAGACTACATGTATTCCTTGCAGTTCCTCTTCCAATGGCCCTTCTTCTTGCAGAAGAAGCACTTAGCATCTGATTGGTCGGACTTGGTGGCGCCGCCCTTTCTTAGGCGCGTTCTGCCTGGTCCCGAGCCTCTTCTTGCCCTTCCTCTTCTGATAAGAGGACTGCCCAACCATCAGCACAGATCTTGATCCCCTCTTCCCAATGGACATCTGTTTCTCATACTCAGTGAGCATGTTGTGCATCCCATGCAACTCAACGTCCAGCTTGTTCATGTTGTAGTTGACCACGAATGGGGAGAAGGATTCCGGAAGTGAGTGCAAGATTATCTCTTGTTGCATCTCCTTGTAGAAGGTACACCCCAGCTTCTCAAGCTGTTCTATCAGACTGATCATTCGTAGAACATGGGGTCCCACAGGAGAGCCCTCACTCAGAGCGGACTTGAACAAAGTCCCTGATAGCTTGGATCTTGCCGTCCGACTCTGCTCACCAAACATCTTCTTAAGATGCTCCATGATCTGCTTGGCATCCATATGCTCGTGTTACTTCACAGTGATACACTTTTCCTCGTACTTGGTGTATTCACTGAAAGCCTCGTCATTCGCTGGGTCTGGTACTGGAAGAGCCAGTTTGTCGATCACATCGATCAGCTTCTCATGTGTCAGCACCAGGCGCAAATTGCATTACCATTCGACAAAATTTTCACCGACCAGCTTGTTGGTGTCGAGGATTGGATGCAAGTTGAAATGAGACATTCTTAGGAGATCTAAAAACGAAAGGAAAATTTACAGCAGAAAATTAGACATTGTATATATATCATAAAGACATGGACTTCATCTAAATGATATATTTCGCTAATCAACGTTATAATAACATTAAAAATCTTATTTCTCATTAGCATCAAATGTATAACTATATGCCTGAGCCCCTTGGTAGTCGGGACGTTTTCCAAATATATATAATAGATTCTTTATAAATTTTATCCCCATAAAATTTGTAGTGAATTAACTTCGACTCTATATCACATAGTCACGTGGTAGTTAAGTCATTCCTTTCGATATAGTTGAGTTCATCCTTCAGCTCATGGTCGGATAACAATTAAGTTCATATCCCCCGGGTAGTCTAGGCGTATACAAAAACTAATTGTTCCCTCCCACTAGACATCTGATATCAAAGACATATAAATCGAGTTCTTGAACTACATGCCTCCTCGTAGTCAGGCCGTACCATCTAAACGAGAACTTATTCAAACGTCTACGATGAAAGAAAAGCCTAACGATAAACAATTTATCGTTTAAGAATTCAATTATTATTTTTTTTAAATTAAAATTCTTTAATTTTAATTTCAACAAAATATTTTTTAAATTTTTATTAATTTTTTTATGCGCAGGTTATGCGCGCCCGCTCGGGCTAACGCACACACCCACTCGGGCTCACGCATGCGCCCGCGCGGGCTCACGGGTCGCATGGTTAGGGTTAGGTTTGGGGAAACCCTAGCCGCCGCCGCCGACCTATCACCGGTCGCCCGCTTTGGGCGTGACGAGTCGCCGGCCAGGGCGCCTCCGTTTTCACTGCTCGGCCGCCGGCGAATCGCCAACGTCGGGCGCCGAAACGGTGAGCCTAGGGTTTTTGAAACCCTTTTTCCGCCGAACGCTCTCTCCTCCTCAACCCTCGCTGCCGTCCGATCGTACACCGATCAACCCGTGCTCTTCCGTCGCTCGTGCGCCAGACATCGCGCAGTGCGATGTCCCTCGCGCCGTAGACCCTTGCGTGCCTCTCGCTACTCGACTGGGCATTCGCGATGGGCGCATGCAGTCGCCCATCCGGCCTCTCCTGTGTGGCGCCGGTCCTGGACACGCCGCTCGATCGTCCGCCCGCGATCGACGACACTCGTTTGGCTGGCTAGGGTAACGGTCGCCGTCCAGTTCGGGTTGAGGCGTCTGTTCGTGTGCGCGCGCACTGCACGCGCACATTTTTACTTTTATACGATCCGATTTTTATCCAAAAATCCAAAAACAAATCCTAAACAGACGGCCAGACGCTCTGATGCCACCGTTGAGATTTGTTTTGGTGTGCGGAAGCGTGTTTTTATCAACCCAAATTATTAGATCTAGTCATGTTTGGATTAGTTTTTCGGGGTTTCAACGACGAACAACAAATTTAGAAACGACTTCGTAATACCTGTTACGTTGAACGTGTGATTGTCGGATGCGAGACTTGATAACGCAAGCCCTCTACGCGTATCCACGCCGAGATCGGATCTGCTTTCCAACCGTTGGTGCGAAATTCGGGAATAATGAAAAATTATTTTCGTTCTTCATATTTCTTTTGACGGCAATTAGTTTTAGGGTTTAGATTTTGCGATTGTGTAATCTTATAACGAAAACTTGTTTTCGTTTCTTAAATAATTATTAAACTTTTTAATAATTACAATATAAACCCTCAAATATTGAAATATTACATAATAGGCATAATACTTTCATGGATCTCTATATCAGAATGGTGTAACGGAAAGGAGAAATCGTACATTGATGCAAATGGTAAGGGGTATGATGAACGATAGTTCTGTACCTGTCTAATTGTAGTTGTAAGCATTGAAAACACTTGTATACATATTAAATAGGGTACCTAGTAAAGCAGTTTCTAAGACACATTATGAACTGTGGACATCTAGGAAGCTTAGTTTAAGATGAAAAGAAACTGAATTCTGAAACCAATATTAGTTATTTCATTAGATATTCAGATAGGTTGAAAGGTTATAGATATTTTTTTTCCTAAACATATTACGAGAATCGTAGAATCTAGTAACGCTCGCTTCATTGAAAATGGCAATATTTATGGGAGTGTGGGAGCACATAATGTAAAGATAAAAGAGTCATTATGAACCAAAATCCATCAAGATATCCACCTCTAGTCGATGTTCCTATTATTGTAGTACAACCACAAGGTATGAATATAGAAAAACAACAAATAGTTGCTTAAGACCCAATTGTGGATGCCATTATTCAAGAAGATGAAGAAAATGTTCAAGTGCAATCTCAAGAAGGAATAACTTTGAGGATGTCTACTAGAGATAGATACCAGCTATTTCAAATGATTATATATGTTATGAACTTGAATATGAAAATGAATTAAGCATGAATCATGACCCAATCTCTTATGAACACGCCTTGAGCGATAGAAATTCTAAAAAATAGTTGATGGTCATCAAAGAACGGTTGAAATTTATGGACGATAACAACGTTGGGGAAATGATGGAATTATTGAAGGATTCTAAAAGAGTTGGCTGTAAATGGATCCTTAAGACTAAATGAGACTCTAAGGGTAATGTGGAGAGGTATAAAGCAAGAATTTTCGTCAAAGGTTACATTCAAAAGAATATATTGACTAAAAAGAGACTTTTCTCCGGTTTTTAGAAAAGATTCTTTAAGGATTGTCATGGCTTTGGTAGCTCACTTTGATCTTGAGCTTCACCAAATTGATGTTAAAACATCCTTTCTCAATGGAGAATTAGAAGAAGAGGTATATATGAACCAATCTCAAGGTTTAGAGACCACAAGTAGAAGCAACCTCGTATGTAAGTTGAAGAAATCAATCTATGGATTAAAACACGTTTCTCGATAATGGTACTCGAAGTTCAATGATACTATATTGTCATATAGTTTGTGGAAATGACTGTTGATCGATGTCTCTACATAAAGATTGTAAGAAACAAGTTTATAATCTTTGTATTTAAGTAGATTATATTCTTCTTGCCGCCAATGATGGTGAGTTATTACATGATGTTAAAGATTATGTTTTCAATAACTTTGAGATGAAAGATATGGATGAGGTCCATCGAACGACGAGTGGGCCCATTGAAATGACCAGAGTGCCCTTCACAATGCTCGAGGAGGTGTAAGTAAGCAAACGCAATACCACAAGCCTTGCATGTTCTTCTGACAGAAATGTTGACGCAAATGTCGCTGCGTTCCTCCAGGGTATTATGGGAATAAACAAGTTTGCCCTTGTTACAACAATTGGAAGACCAAAATGTCTCTAACCTACTACCATACTTTACCATAACCATGCATGATCTGTGATAATCACCATCATTATAAATGGGCCCGTATTTATCGATCGTACCAATTTCACTTGTATAAACGGTGTCATTTAGGGATCTGGTTTTGTATCCCAACTTTATTTTTAAAGGCATATAAATCTCCTTTCTAGCTATATGTTTTATTTGGGCTAACTTCAAAAATACCCTCGTAGGGCTAAAACACTTCAAAAATACCCTTCCCGAAAAAGAAAAAATTTTTAACTTCAAAAGTACCCGTATAAATGTTGATATTCCCAAAATACCCCTGCGACCTTACGACCCAGTTCGACCCAGCGACCCAGTTTGACCCTGTAATAGATGCGAACTCGACGAATTTACGGGTTTGGGATGATAAAATGACAAAAACCAATCAAAACAATACATTTACAACGTCAATCAACGGTTAAAACAGATTGTGACCCATGTGTACCTAGTTGAGTTGTGTATAACCAATGCCCGTGTTTCAAAAGTGATAGTAGTGTTTTAAGAACTCGGGGGATGATTAAACAATACATTTAACATTTTCTTCAAATGTCGATATTATTTATATTATTATCTATATTGATTCTAAATTAGACATATACAACTCAATATATTGTTAATGGCATATTGATAATGGCATGGGTCGCTTGGTCGCATATATGCCAAATTAGGGTCGCATGATCGCATATATTGATGAATAGATGCGAACTCGACGAATTTACGGGTTTGGGATGATAAAATGACAAAAACCAATCAAAACAATACATTTACAACGTCAATCAACGGTTAAAACAGATTGTGACCCATGTGTACCTAGTTGAGTTGTGTATAACCAATGCCCGTGTTTCAAAAGTGATAGTAGTGTTTTAAGAACTCGGGGGATGATTAAACAATACATTTAACATTTTCTTCAAATGTCGATATTATTTATATTATTATCTATATTGATTCTAAATTAGACATATACAACTCAATATATTGTTAATGGCATATTGATAATGGCATGGGTCGCTTGGTCGCATATATGCCAAATTAGGGTCGCATGATCGCATATATTGATGAATAGATGCGAACTCGACGAATTTACGGGTTTGGGATGATAAAATGACAAAAACCAATCAAAACAATACATTTACAACGTCAATCAACGGTTAAAACAGATTGTGACCCATGTGTACCTAGTTGAGTTGTGTATAACCAATGCCCGTGTTTCAAAAGTGATAGTAGTGTTTTAAGAACTCGGGGGATGATTAAACAATACATTTAACATTTTCTTCAAATGTCGATATTATTTATATTATTATCTATATTGATTCTAAATTAGACATATACAACTCAATATATTGTTAATGGCATATTGATAATGGCATGGGTCGCTTGGTCGCATATATGCCAAATTAGGGTCGCATGATCGCATATATTGATGAATAGATGCGAACTCGACGAATTTACGGGTTTGGGATGATAAAATGACAAAAACCAATCAAAACAATACATTTACAACGTCAATCAACGGTTAAAACAGATTGTGACCCATGTGTACCTAGTTGAGTTGTGTATAACCAATGCCCGTGTTTCAAAAGTGATAGTAGTGTTTTAAGAACTCGGGGGATGATTAAACAATACATTTAACATTTTCTTCAAATGTCGATATTATTTATATTATTATCTATATTGATTCTAAATTAGACATATACAACTCAATATATTGTTAATGGCATATTGATAATGGCATGGGTCGCTTGGTCGCATATATGCCAAATTAGGGTCGCATGATCGCATATATTGATGAATAGATGCGAACTCGACGAATTTACGGGTTTGGGATGATAAAATGACAAAAACCAATCAAAACAATACATTTACAACGTCAATCAACGGTTAAAACAGATTGTGACCCATGTGTACCTAGTTGAGTTGTGTATAACCAATGCCCGTGTTTCAAAAGTGATAGTAGTGTTTTAAGAACTCGGGGGATGATTAAACAATACATTTAACATTTTCTTCAAATGTCGATATTATTTATATTATTATCTATATTGATTCTAAATTAGACATATACAACTCAATATATTGTTAATGGCATATTGATAATGGCATGGGTCGCTTGGTCGCATATATGCCAAATTAGGGTCGCATGATCGCATATATTGATGAATAGATGCGAACTCGACGAATTTACGGGTTTGGGATGATAAAATGACAAAAACCAATCAAAACAATACATTTACAACGTCAATCAACGGTTAAAACAGATTGTGACCCATGTGTACCTAGTTGAGTTGTGTATAACCAATGCCCGTGTTTCAAAAGTGATAGTAGTGTTTTAAGAACTCGGGGGATGATTAAACAATACATTTAACATTTTCTTCAAATGTCGATATTATTTATATTATTATCTATATTGATTCTAAATTAGACATATACAACTCAATATATTGTTAATGGCATATTGATAATGGCATGGGTCGCTTGGTCGCATATATGCCAAATTAGGGTCGCATGATCGCATATATTGATGAATAGATGCGAACTCGACGAATTTACGGGTTTGGGATGATAAAATGACAAAAACCAATCAAAACAATACATTTACAACGTCAATCAACGGTTAAAACAGATTGTGACCCATGTGTACCTAGTTGAGTTGTGTATAACCAATGCCCGTGTTTCAAAAGTGATAGTAGTGTTTTAAGAACTCGGTGGATGATTAGACAATACATTTAACATTTTCTTCAAATGTCGATATTATTTATATTATTATCTATATTGATTCTAAATTAGACATATACAACTCAAATATATTGTTAATGGCATATTGATAATGGCATGGGTCGCTTGGTCGCATATATGCCAAATTAGGGTCGCATGATCGCATATATTGATGAATAGATGCGAACTCGACGAATTTATGGGTTTGGGATGATAAAATGACAAAAACCAATCAAAACAATACATTTACAACGTCAATCAACGGTTAAAACAGATTGTGACCCATGTGTACCTAGTTGAGTTGTGTATAACCAATGCCCGTGTTTCAAAAGTGATAGTAGTGTTTTAAGAACTCGGGGGATGATTAAACAATACATTTAACATTTTCTTCAAATGTCGATATTATTTATATTATTATCTATATTGATTCTAAATTAGACATATACAACTCAATATATTGTTAATGGCATATTGATAATGGCATGGGTCGCTTGGTCGCACATATGCCAAATTAGGGTCGCATATATTGATGAATAGATGCGAACTCGACGAATTTACGGGTTTGGGATGATAAAATGACAAAAACCAATCAAAACAATACATTTACAAAGATTCTAAATCAAAACAATACATTTACAAAGATTCTAAATCAAAACAATACATTTACAAAGATTCCAAATCAAAACAATACATTTACAAAGATTCCAAATCAAAACAATACATTTACAAAGATTCCAAATCAAAACAATACATTTACAAAGATTCTAAATCAAAACAATACATTTACAAAGATTCTAAATCAAAACAATACATTTACAAAGATTCTAAATCAAAACAATGTTGAGAAAAATGACCAACAACTCTTCCCTAGTCTCAAGGAGCCGACCTTTTTTAGGAGCCGACCTTTTTTCATGGATGGTGGTTACCGAAAGATCACCTATAAAAGGCAATCGAGAGCTTAAGAAAAATCATCCAAAAAATAGTTCATTGAGGATCGCATGGGTGCTTAATTATTTTTCCTAACAAACAATACATTTACAAAGTCAATCAAAGAGTCTGCACGCATTCTATTTCCACTGGAGAAATAGTTCATTGAGGATTGCATGGGTCGCATGGGTCACATGAGTTCACTGGAGAAATATTACATTAGCAGAGAGTGACCAAACACCGTCACCTAAGCCATCTCCTGCCATGTATTTCGTTTTCCAGTGAACATTTGAAGAGTGACCCAACACCGTCACCTAACTCACCCCCGCAACTCGTCAGTGACTGCATAGACCCTGAGTCCGCCGATTACCAAGACCTTGAGTAACACATAGACAGCACGATGCCCTGCGTCGACAATGGTGACTGCGCCACGCAGGTCACAAAGGTAAAAAAGATTTTTCATAGAAATATGGGTTAGATACGCATACTAAGAGAAGAGACGTAGACGTTAAATTATATACATGGGTCGGAAGGGTCACATGGGTCGGCAGACAGGAGTCTGACAGCAAAAGGACAAGTCACATGGGTCGGAAGAAAAGATTCGGACTGCAAAACGACAAGTCCATGGGTAGGAAGGGTCACATGGGTCGCATGGGTCACATTGGTAGCAAGACAGGAGTCTGACAGCAAAACGACAACGTACGCCTTTGGAAGATATTCACCGACTGTTGCTCTTATTGACCATAAGATCCTATGTATGCATGGTGGGTTGTCACCAGAATTGGAAAATTTGGGGCAGATAATGGTCAATTTCGAATTTCAAGTTCAATAAATAAACAATAATTATATACATATACCAAAATAATTTAACTATATATATTTATACATATATATATATATATATCAAATAATATTATTGTGGTTAGACAAAGAAACATGATATGTTCGAGGAATTGTCCAAAGCCACAAGCTTCTAACATTCACACATCACTTATGAGTCGTGTCGAGTCAATAAACTAATTTTTTCATTTTTAATTTCCTCTTAAATATATTTAGAATTTATATTTAGACTTGTGGAAATAATTTTGTAGTTTTTCGAAAATCCGAATTTTCATTTGACTTTTTTTTCACGTTATTTATTTTTGTCATTTCATTGTTCGGTTTTGAAAATAATCTAAAAATACGATATTTATAAGAATTCATCCAATTTATATGCACAGATAAATTTTACCTAATTTAGCCACCATTTTATAATATGTTATTTAATATAAACCCGATAATTTCTAAATTACATAAATCAAATGTATTAATATACATTACTTAAGATAACTTGGTAAATAAATTGTATAAATCAGATTAGTTGTAAAGATTATACGCTTAGAATAATAAATTATAAAATAACATATAAATTAGATAAAATTAACTTATACATATAATTAGATAAATTAATAAAAAGGATGTATTTTAGGTTATTTTTCGGTTAATTGCATTGAATATATTAAAAAACCTGTGATTTTGAATATTTTGGTTTAGCTTAACCGATTTAACCAAATCACTAAATTCGACGGTGTTCCTCACGCTGCCTTTTGCTTACGTCACTTTTCACAAATCCCAAAAGATATTGCTGATATCTCATTTTAAATAATAGGAAAAACCTCGCGCGATGCGCAGGATAATGATTTGTTTTTGTTTAATTAATTTAAAATATTAGGTATAATAAGTAGAAAAAAATATATGAAAATAAACAATATTTAAGTTTAAAGTAATCACTAAAATGAAAACAATAAATTAGACATTCACTGATAAAACAATAGGTCTCACAAATAAATTTTGATAGAAAAGTGATTAGCGAAGTTTGTTTGTCAATATTTTTAGTTAACGTATTTTTTGCATGATCAGTTGTTTGATTCATATTTGGATTTGTAAAACAAATATATTGGAAATTATATTGAAATAACAAATATATTATTGAAATTGGTGAGGATTCTGAGTTAAAGAAAATTGTATCGAAATAGTAAACGAAGACATATATAATTGCAATGTTTAATTGTTTATTCTCAATGAACTAGATTGTCTCCAACAAAAAAACACATAAAATCAGTATGGTACAACACTTTTTATCATTGACAACGTTAAACAATATGTAAAGGAATAGATTAATTTAGTCTAGACATTAAAGGACTAATTTTTCATATGCATAGAGTGACGATAAAAGATGTGTTTAATAAAATTCCGGTCTAATGTAAGAGATAATTTAAAGCGGATATTGTTTGTAAAATAAAAGCGAAAGAATTATCATGTTGATGAGCAGTTCTACAATTATTAAATAAAATAATGAGATACACTATCATATTTGATATATTTTTAAATGATATTAAATAACAATAATAAAACTTCAAAATATATATAACTCTTGAAATACAAATAATATCATATAAAATTAACAATTAATTTATCTATTACTAACTAATAATTTTATCCAATACAACCCTATGTTAAAATGGTTAATTTCAAAACCACGTGTAAATAACCTAAACGTGTTCTAATATAATGCCCTCATTTGTAAAAGTATATTGTGTCGTAATGTTTTTTTAACATAAATCATAATAAAAAAAAATATGTCCTATATAATCCATTACTATATGGAATATATTACGCGATGTCAAATCCATAAAGAAACTTATTAATGAATATTTTTATCATATTTATTTATATATATTTATTAATCCAAATTAGTAACAATATTTCCATTATCATGTATATTAGTATATATTGATACATATGTATTAATATGTTTTAATAAGTGGCATCGACGTAGACGACCATTGAAAAAAGTGAAAAACGGAAAAATAAGAGAAAAAGATTGACAAAAAAAAGAGACGAACCTTATTTAACAATAAGATAACATATATTTCGCATAATAAACATCTAGAGAATTTGAACGATTGATATTGATATACTAATATCAACGATTTATATCTAATCAAGTAATAGGCGGTAGATGTAAGTCAACATGATTTGACGGTGATGGAATATATTACGCGATGTAATCTAATCTAATATAAAATTTGACGGTCGAGATCAACTCTCTTTGATCATCACTAATCAGATGGTTCATAATTTTTTCTGTTAATTAACGATCGGGACGTAGATGGTTGAGATGATATTTTTTATTGAATGAGTGATATTGTTTTTTAATCACACAGTTGTAACCATTTTATAATCACACGGTTGAGATGATTTATTAAGTATCAACGATTCAGATGTAATATTCATAGAAGTGAAAATCATATATGTGTTTTTGAAATGGTTGGACATATTGAACGATATATAATATTTCTTATAATGAACGAATAAAATGTAATTTGAATACAGCTGTGATAGCGTCAGCGACCAATGGGACCAATGTGACCTATGCGACCAATGGGACCAATGCGACCTATGCGACCAATGGGACCAATGCGACCTATGCGACCAATGGGACCAATGCGACCTATGCGACCAATGGGACCAATGCGACCTATGCGACCCATGCGACCATTTGACTTTAGCGACCCAGTGACACATGCGACATATGAAACCCATGCGACTCTAACGACCCTGCGGCTTATGCGACCCTACGACTCTAACGACCCTACGGCTTATGCGACCCTACGACTTATATGTCTCGATGGAAATTGACACTCCAATGACCTTTTCACTAAATATTACTTACTTGGTGGAACTCCATCAGGAGCAAGGTTTCTTGACACTGGATTTGGACGTCGAAGGAATTCAAAAGCAAAATCACCAACAGTGTCGGAAGATTGGGTTTCGGTGATCGCAACTTTCTCGGCAGCCTTTGATTTTGGATTAGGCACATGAATCCCGACATCCCTTAGAAGGTCTCTTACGGCGTTGATGATTCTCTTCTCCGACTTCCTTATTTCCCCTATTAATTTCTTCTCCAGTGTCAGAGGGACTGCAGCATCAGCATCAGCATCAGCATCACTCACGCACTCCTTCCTCTTAGTCCCTTTTTCCTGCAAAATGACCAATTACGAATACATTATACTTCTACCGACCTAAGCGACCCATGCGACCCAACCGACCCATGCGACGCAACCGACCCGTGCGACCCTCAACCGACGTGTGCGACCCATGCGACTCAAACGACCCTCAGACACTCCGCGACACTCAAACGACCATTGCGACCTAACCGACTCACTGACACTAACACTCACCCGTTTCAAATCAATAAACTAAGTCTAAGATGGTCATGAAACTACTGCGACCCTTGCTACTCAACCGACTGACGGAGTCGAAGATGCTCATGCAACTCCTGCGACCCTTGCGACCTAACCGACTCACTGACACTGACACTCACCCGTTTCCAATAAACCATTTTGTGACTCGAAAGCTTGCAAAACCCTAGAAATCGAACTACTTACACTTATTGACGCCATTGAAGATTGACTCGTGCTCTCTTCGTGCTCTCTTCGCCAGTTTCCTTCTCGCCAACTTCAAATCGTTCGCCAACTTCAAATCGTTCCCTCTCAAGGGGAAAAACTGTTCGGCTTTCTCGTTTTCAGCAGTTTTTCACGTCGAAAAACTGCCGAACTTCCATTTTTTCCACGTTCGAACGTTAAGGGCAAATTTGTCTTTTCTTCAGTTTTTATTTTTCGGATTTAATAATTATTTTGGGGAAGAGTATTTTTGAAGTGATTTAACCCTATGAGGGTATTTCTGATATTCCGCCGTTTTATTTTGACATCACATTTTTAGGTTTTTTGTGATATCAGAGGAAATTTCCTAAGTTGTCAATTTATTATGTCATTTTCTTAATCTAATTCCGATTAATTTAAATATTTGTTTTCTAGAACTAAAAAGACGTTATCTAAAACGAAAAAGACAATTTATATAATTCATTAACCAATTGAACTAATTTATGTACACCACTTCTCTAAAAATGAAAAAGACTTCTTTTATATAATTCATTAACCATTTATTTAAGACGTGAAAAAAACTTATACCAATATATAATTCATAATATTTTTGGGTAAAAATCTGACCGTTTGTAAACTTTTAATTCAGTTTTTAATATGTCAATGAAAAATCGATAAAATCAATGGATATCGTTTAGAGGAGAAATGATGAGATATAATTTTAAAATTAATAATCTAAAATCATTAGTCAATAAATTTGAATATTTAAATAATTAATTAAAGCAAGTGAATGATAATTACGCGATAACAATTATTTTTAAAATCTCTTAATGTTTTATCGGATTAATTTTCCATTTAACTTTTCTGCTAAAATATTTTTTCTTCATAAAATTGAGGGGTATTTCTATTTTCACTTTCTTTGTTTATTTGATATTTAAATTTGTAAAATAAACGCATAGTCGTCATATTTTTATAAATTAACAAATTAAAAAAATAACTTCACTTTGGTGATCCATCTTGTTAATATTTAATAAAGTTATATATATAATTTAATAGTATAAATAATGTACTTGTCAAACACTACACAACAATATATAAATTTACAAATCATCTTCTAAATTGGTACAATCATCTTGACATCGTGAACTTTGTTCGATTTTTCGTTAACCATAGATAACGTGGATATCACATCGATAAATACGTCATTGAGAAAAACTAACTAACTTTAAAACGACAAAAATACAAAATGGTTAACTGCGAAAAAATGAAATAAATTATTCATAATGAACTTGAAAATGTTAAGTTACTTTTTTAAACACAATCCATTCGATGGAAACAAAAGCGGCGGAAAATACATGGCGACGAGTGATTTCTTTGTCTAATTGGTTGCAACGAAAGTGGTCTCCACAGTTGGAAATGTAAAATCGATTCGATGTGATGGTTTGGTTAATGAGTTCGATTTAGGATGTAATGGTTCGATTTATGGTTCAAAAATGATTTAGGGTTCAAAATTTATATTTTGGTTTGATTTAGGCATAACTGATTAAGATTTGTGCTAAAGAAATCATATCTGACTAACTATTGAATATTATTTGTGGATTTGAGTAATTTATTAGCTAATGTTAGAAATAATACATTTTTTATGCAAATCACGACAAAAAAGTTTAGTAAGTGGAGAGGTATACTATAACAATGTGAATGTGGAAGTATTATATCAACATGAATTTCAAAGACACAAAAAATAATAGTTTTTCTTTCGATGTGCAACACAAGAGGTAAACATTGAAATATATATTTCGTTTATTTAGATTCAATAGTAGTGAATTGAATTTCTCTTGTTCATAAAGGAATTATTCTCATATTTTCAAATGGATTGATGAAGCTATTAATGAGAGATGAAACACATGATACATGGGACAAAACAAACTAAAATTGGAGATAAAGAAAATCAAAACCCTTAACTTGGACATGGTTTGTGGGTGCAATAAATAATCATATAAGAAGCTTACATCACGTTTCACATGCTCTTCTACTGGATAATTTACTCGAATGGGAACTTTGCACAAAGAAATCAGAGAAACCAAAACTATGCAAGAGTTTTTTAGCATCTTCATAATTATGTCCTTTATGAAGGCCTCTTAAACAGACGGAAACACCACATATTTAGTTTTTCATCAAAAACACAATGAAGGATCCGAAGGTTTACAAAATGAAAAGCTCGAAACATGGTCATAACTCTATCAATAAGGAGCGAAGAGGTTTGATTACCCGAAGAGGGAGCGAGAGCGTATCTGAAAGGATGCCTCAAAACTTTGATAGAAGAGTACCACAATAGTTCCAGTTTCTCTACAACCACAACACGTTAAAATCAAATAGATGAATACTATATCCTTCTGATCCTTTTTCGTCATGCTTTCAGGTAGGTGTTATGCGAAAAAGGACGGTGAAGAAGGCGCATCCATTTGCACTCATGTTTAATTATTAGAAGCCGATGCGGGGACTAATTTTAAAGAAAACCGATGCGAATATGTTTAATTATTAGAAGCCGATGCGGGGTCTAATCTCAAAGAAAAACGACATCCATTTGCACTCATCTCAAACATTAGAAAGTGGGTCATAATAGATGTGTTTGTATATGTGAATACTTTAGGTAAATAGAGTACGTGAATATTTTCCCTCATTTGATCAAGAACGTACAACAAGATATATATAAGAGTAAGTTCTTATATCTAAGGAAACTTAACAAACTTAAAGATATTATACAAATGATATCATAGAGAATATTTGATAATATTATACAGATTGATATCCTAGAGAATATTTGATAATATTCTCCTAATATGCCCCCGCAAGATGTGTCTCGGTGGAGAAACCAATCTTGAGCCGAAGTAGATCAAAGAGTGTCCTAGGAAGCGACTTGGTAAGAGCGTCCGCCAATTAGTCCGCGGACGAGACATGAGCCACCCAAAGAAGTTCGACCGTGACAAGACTTCGGATGAAACGATAGTCGATGGCCACATGTTTCATGCAAGAGTGGAAGACCGGATTGGCACAGAGATACGTTGCTCCAATGTTATCATAATAAATGACCGGCGGACTAGAGGCTGAGATCCCAAGCTCACTAAGTAGGGAAGTAAGCCACCAAACTTCCAAAACCGTCGCCAAAACAGATTATACTCAGCCTCCGTAGATGATTTCACAGGGAACCGTTGTTTCTTGGATGACCAAGAAATGGGATTGCAACCGAGATACACAATATGAGCGCCCGTCGAGGTGTAATCATCACGGTCGCCACCCCAATCCACATTGGAGAAAGCATGAAGAGTGAGAGGGTTGTTGCACGAGAGAAAAATGCCAAGAGATCGCATACCTCCAAGATAGAATAGAATACGTTTGGCACCTTGCAAATGTTCACTTGAAAGGCAATGCATGAATTAAGAGAGTTTATTTACGGCGAAAGCAATATCCGGCCGGGTGAACATAAGATATTGTAGGCTTCCTATCACATTACGATACTCGTTAGGATCATCTACGGTGTATCTGAGGTAGAGGAGAGCCGCATAGTGGACGCCATAGGAGCATGAATCGGTGTAGCATTCAACATATTAGTGCGTGCGAGAAAGTCAGTGATGTAGCGTTGTTGCGTGAGGAGAAGATCCCGTGAACTCCGAGTAACTTCAACCCCAACAAAGTAGGAGAGTGATCTCATATCCTTGAGGGAGAATCTGTCCGATAGAAGGCTAATGAATTTGTCGACATGATGAGAGTTGTTTCCGGTAATAAAAATGTTATCAACATAAACAAGGAGATAGATGATATCATCAGCATGTTGAAAGATGAAGAGGGAAGTGTCGACCAGTGAATTAACAAACACGGATGCAAGTAGAAAACCCCGAAGTTCGTTGTACCACGCGCGCGGAGTCTATTTGAGGCCATAGAGAGCTTTGTGTAATTTACACACATGGGACAAATGATCCCGATCAATAAACCCGACGATTGAACCATGTAGACAGCCTCGAAGAGAAAGCCTTGTAGAAAGGCATTATTGACGTCGAGTTGCCGTAATGTCCAGTTCCTCGTGATAGCAAGACTAAAGACGAGTCGAATAGTAACGGGCTTGATCACGAGACTAAACGTGTCATTGTAGCGGACACCGGGTCGTTGATGGAAACCCTTAGCCACAAGACACGCTTTCAACTTTTCAATAGAGCCATCATGAAGACGTTTAATTTTAAACACCCATTTACACCAACATTATACGAGGGATACGGCGGGACAAGGTTCCAAGTGCCATTGTGAACCAAGGCATTGAACTCTTCATTCATGGTCATTCTCCATTTCGGATTCTTAAGAGCTTGAGAGACACATGTGGGTTCAATGTCCATGAAAGGGGAAGTGGTGGTGGTGAGGGTGATTTTTTGGTTCGGCTTAGTGATACGATTTTTGGCTCGGATAATCATAGGGTGAGTATTTTGCGGTGGGAGTTCTGGAGGTGTGGTCAATGGTTGTGGTGGCGAAAGGGATGGCGATGGTGGCGAGGGAGACAATGACATCGGTGGGGGAGGATCCGAACATGGGGGCTCGTCCGTAAATGATGATGTACAAATGGAGGAAGCGGAAACAAGAGTACACGGAGGGAAGTGAGAGACGGGTGAAGTATTGGAGATGGAGTTGATCGATGACGGTGAATGAAAACGAGGGTAAGGGAACTCGGTTTCTATAAATTCAATGTGACGAGAAACGAAGACCCGAGAAGTTGGCAAGTGAAGAAAAAGAAAGGCACTTTGGGTGAGAGAGTACCCGAAGAAAATACGTAGGAGAGAGAGTGACTCAATTTTGTGATGTGTATACGGTCTTAACCACAGGTAACAAAGACAACAAAAATGCAAAGTTTAAAATAATTAGGTGAGGAAGTAAAAAGAGATTCAAATGGTGATTTAAAACCGAGGATTGAAGTGGGAAGATGATTTATGAGATAGACGACCATCGGGAACGCAAAAGTCCAAAATTCAAGAGGCATGGATACGTGAGACAAGAGAGCAAGGCCCGTTTCAATGATATGAAGGTGTTTTCTTTCAGAAATCCATGGAGGGCGTCGTAAAATGAGAAATTCCACGTGTGGATAAAAATTGTTGTAAAGAAATAAATTCACTGCTATTATTCGAATAAAGATATCCAATTTTAGATGAGAAACGATTTTCGACAAGAGCCTTGAATCTCGGTAAATTTCAAAAACCTAAAATTATCGACGCATGGGATAAAACCACGTATAACGAGTATAACAATCAACAAAAATAACATAGTATTTAAACCCATCGACATCCAAACATCGGTGTAAATGATTTCAAGTGGACGAGATGAAGTAACTATAGAAACGTAAGATGAGAGTTTATGGCTTTTGTTTCGTAAACACGTATCACATGAAGAAATACGACATGACGGTCGTAACGACAAAGACGAAGACGAGGACGAGATAACTTTATTCAAAATTTCAGAAGAAGGATGGCCTAGTCTAGAATGGCACTCGGACAAAAAGGACTTGACGCTAGTGAAAGTAGTAATAGAGAGAGAGTGTGACAGAGAGGTTGACTTGGAAAGGACGGACCACTTGTACACACCATTTTTAAGAAGTCTGTGCTTTATTGGTGCTCTTGTGTTGAGATCCTACACCTGAAAGTAATGCGGAAAGAATTCCACCGAAACATTGTTGTGAGTGCACAGTTGATGAACTGATATAAGGTTTTTATGCATCGAGGGGGTACAAAGAACATTATAAAGGTATAAGTGATGAGAATAGGAAGGTAAGGACAAGGAACCCGTATGTGTAATAGTAAGGCCCCAACCATCACCGAGTATGACACCGTCGTTGCCCGTGTAAGGGGCGTGAAGAGCTAGATTCGCTAAGTTGGAGGTGACGTGGTGGGAGGCTCCAGAGTCTAGGATCCATGTCGGTGAAGCCTCAGAGGGAATCGAGGCATGTGAGGCATGATGAGCACTCGGAGGCCATGGTGATCCACCGCGACGGGAAGTAGAAGTGTTGGAAGACGGAGCCGGCGAGCGGAAGAGATGGCAACGTCGGGCGCCATGTTCGTGTGTACCGCAGAGTTGGCACTTCCCTTGGTAGCCTCGGGATTGGTCATCACGCAAGGAGAAACGGGGATGAGTTGATCCTCGGGTGTCTAAATTTCCACGGGAATCAGGGCGCCATGGTCCACGAGGTTTGTGATGGACATTGTTTGCTGTAATAGGAAACACCGAGGGAACCGGTTCGGCTGCAAGGAGATCCGCTTCATGGTTGAGGAGTTTCTCGTGCAATTCAACAAAGGAGATGGTCGGCAATTCAACAAAGGAGATGGTCGTATCATTTGCATTCACAACATATTTGAGGCTTGTATTCATCGCCAAGGCCCGCAAAGATGAGATCGAGAAGATCCTTGGGATCCACGGGTTTCAGAAGAAGAGATAATTCATCTGCCTTGGTTTTGAAGAAGTTCATGCAATCATCAATCATCTTTGCACCCTTGATGAAACATCGCAGTTGATCCTTGATTTTATTGATGTGTCCGCGGTTGGAGCGTCCATACGTGGAGGCGAGGATGGCCCATGCATCCCCAGAAGTAGCGGCCGAGCAACAAGTGCCTGACAAGACATCGAGATGGAGCCAAGGAAGGCTGGAAAAATCAGTCGGTCTTGACGAAACCATGGTCCATAAGCCGGATTAGGAACCATGGCATTGTTGACCATAAGGGTCGGCATGGGTTCAAGGGACGGGTCGAGAAAATCGTCGAGGTTGTAGCCTTAAAAGATTGCACGGATTTGGATGCTCCACGTGAGATAGTTCGTCGCCGTGAGTTTGGTGACGTTGGAAACGTTGACATGGATCAGAGTAGAAATAGGGTTCGAGGAATTGTATGGTATAAGAATATCACTAGGTGAAGGAGTTCCGGTGGAGGTGGTGTCTCCGTCGGAAGCCATTGTCGGCGGTGGAGTTTAGAAAAGAAACGGGAAAGAGAAACGTGTTTAGGGTTGATGTCTTTCGACTTAGTGCTCTGATACCATTTAGACAAATAGAGTCTCTGAATATTTTTCCTCATTTGATCAAGAACGTACATCAAGATATATACAAGAGTAAGTTCCTATATCTAAGGAAATTTAACAAACATAGAGATATTATACAGATTGATATCCTAGAGAATATTTGATAATATTATACAGATTGATATCATAGAGAATATTTGATAATATTCTCCTAATACTATGTTATTTTTGTTGATTATTATTAAGTGGGTCATAATATATGTGTCTATATATGTGAACACAAATACGCATATATATAGATCGGAGCGAGGGATTTGTTTTACCTTCTCTCGCAGGGTGACAACCGGAGATCCATAAGCGTCAAGTAAGATTCGCTTGTCGTGGAGACCGAACAAAAGTCGCTCTTCCCAATCCACCACCATCGGTCTCACTATCATTGACCACTTCGTTAACGGGGGGCATAGAACCTGAAATTGAAGAGATAAAAGAAGAAATAGAAAATGAAAAAATGCGAATGGATTTTAACGGAGTCGCCATTACCGAAAACTCAAAACTTAATACCTGAAATCAAAGAGATGGATGAAGACGCAGAAGAGGGAATAAGATGAATGGATTCAACGGGGTCGCCATTACCAAAACTTCGACGAAAACTTCGAAACTTAAATTGTCACGGTAGGAATCAAATGAAATCGTATGAAATGAATCGTCCATAGGAGATCAAACAATCGCCCTTTATTGGTTGAGAAGAAGAAGATACCTACTGAAGAGACATAGATGAAACGCAGACGAATGACACATGTAGAGCAAACCTCTCCGGTGACCGCAAGATCCATACGCAACCCATTAAATATTTTCCATGCACACAACACAACTATCATCCATTTTCTTTTCCTTTCACTTTTGTCTCCAATGAAAAAATACCTCTTCGCGAGAACCAGAGATGTCCAGTGATCTAGGGTTCTGAAATCGAACGGAGAAAAGGGGTGATATTACGTGAGAAGGGAAAAAGTTAGAGAAGGTGAACGTACAACCTACCGAAGAAACTTGAAGAGTAACAAATATGGAGGAAAGTAGAACAAAAGGGATGAAACTGATAGTCGTCTCGCTCACCGCTAACATCTACTCATCACTCACATCTCTTAGCACTTTGCATCGCCCAACCACCCTCGTCGGACTCCGGTATCTTTTTCGACTTTGTTATAGCTGACGCAGCTTTGACAATTGGACTCGACATCATTTTCTACTGCGGTAGGAGATGGTAAAGACAAACGTTTTTCCAGAAAAAGAAGAGAAGGGGAAAGGATAAGATATTGGAGGAAAAAGGTTGGGAGAGAAATAAAATAGAGAATTATTTTGTTTAATAAAAATTCAATAAATGATATAGTGTCTGTTTACAAATAATGGGCGGAATATCAGAAATACCCTTATAGGGCTAAACCACTTCAAAAATACCCTTCCCTAAAATAATTATTAAATCCGAAAAAAACTGAAGAAAAGACAAACTTGCCCTTAATGTTCGAACGTGGAAAAACCCACGTTCGACAATTTTTCGACGTGAAAAACTGCCAAAAACGAGAAAACTGAACAGTTTTTCGCCATGAAACATGTTTAAAAGTTTATAGCAAGAAAGAAATAAGTGATGTCGAACTTCAGAGGGATCGATTTGAAGTTGGCGAGAAGGAAAATGGCTAGAATCAGCAGTAGCACTGGCGAAGAGAGCACGAGTCAATCTTCAATGGCGTCAATAAGTGTAAGTAGTTCGATTTCTAGGGTTTTGCAAGCGTCCGAGTCACAAAATGGTTTACTGATTTGAAATGGGTGAGTGTCAGTGTCAGTGAGTCGGTTAGGTCGCAAGGGTCGCAGGAGTTGCATGAACATCTTCGACTCCGTGAGTCGGTTGAGTAGCAAGGGTCGCAGTAGTTGCATGACCATCTTCGACTCAGTTTATTGATTTGAAATGGGTGAGTGTCAGTGTCAGTGAGTCGGTTAGGTCGCAAGGGTCGCAGGAGTTGCATGAACATCTTCGACTCAGTGAGTCGGTTGAGTAGCAAGGGTCGCAGGAGTTGCATGACCATATTCGATTTTGTGAGTCGGTTGTCTCAATGAGTGGGATGGGCCGCAATAGTCGTTTGAGGGGCGTGGGTCGGTTGAGTCTCAGTGAGTCGGTTGAGTGTCGCAGAGTGTCTGAGGGTCGTTTGAGTCGCATGGGTCACACGGGTCGGTTGAGTGTCACACAGTGTCTGAGGGTCGTTCGAGTCGCATGGGTCGCACGGGTCGGTTGAGTCGCACGGGTCGGTTGAGTCGCATGGGTCGCTTAAGTCGGTAGAAGTATAATGTATTCGTAATTGGTCATTTCGCAGGTGGCACCAAAACCGAATTTTGTGTATGAATTCAAGCACATGGACAGAATGCCAAAGATCACCACCAAGTGTTATCCTCACGAGACAATAAGGACGCTGAAAGGAATTTACATGAACACGAGTTGCATTACTTCGAGAAGGAGTCACAATTTAGGCATTTATTCCACTTACAATGTGACTCCACATTGACGAAGGTTCAAATGTCTGTACTACTAAATCACTCCGTGATTATACGGGACAATAAAGAGTTGTGGTTCGTCATAAACAGCATTCCCATCCGGTACTCTATAGTGAAACACGCACTAATTTCCGGATTGAAATGCGGACCATATCCCATAGGATGAGAGTCCATGATGGGTGTCACATTCAGGCGGAAGCATTTCGGCCGTGGAAAGGTGACCCCCGAACAAGTCAGTGAAAAGCTTGTGAAGGCGAAGAATTCCGACGACCGGAAGAGGTTCGCAACTTTGATGTTGTTGGCGCAA
>CM071864.1:47454750-47477059 GCA_036759665.1 Gynandropsis gynandra | reverse complement strand
TCGCACGGGTCCAACATATTTTGATTTGAGCTGTATTTTCAAAATTTTATTCATATTATTTGTAAATAATTTGTAAATAATAAATTAGTATCGCAGGGGTCCAAGGGTCGCAGAAGGACAAGGGTCGCAGGGGTCCAAGGGTCACAGAGGAACAAGGGTCGCAGAGGGACAAGGGTCGCAGGGTCAAACTGGGTCGCTGGGTCGTAAGGTCGCAGGTTATTTTGGGAATATCATAAGGGTATTTTTGAAGTTAAAAATTTTTTCTTTTTCTGGAAGGGTATTTTTAAAGTGTTTTAGCCCTATGAGGATATATTTGAAGTTAACCCCAAATAATAGATAATGGGTAATAATGAGAATTAAACTAATATTTTTTATATTAATATAAATAAATATAAACATAAATATTCACAAAAATTTAATTATAAAAATTTTGTTATATTTTTTTTGTAAAAAAATGGATGATATGGAGGAATATAAGAAGAGAATGACTAAGAAACCGTCAAACTGTTGAATTTTTAATATAAAGATTTATTTTAAATGTGGGTATTTTTAAAACACTATTCATTTATTTATTTTATTAATATGGATAGTTCTTAGATGAACGTGAACAATTCTTATCTCACATGCTTTTTCTTTTCAACTTTTACTAACATATATGTTTAAAGTTCACTTTTACTATACAACTATGTGATTTTTTAAAATACAATTACAAACATTTTTTGTTATTGATGTCCATTTTTCTCTCAAATTTTTAATAGTGTGTCTCAATATGTATTTTAAAATTTATAAAATTATTCCAATGTTTAACTTTATACAAAATATTTATCTTCTATGTCATAGTTAAATGTTAAAATGAAGGAAAATTAGTTTTGTATCTGTACTACGCATGAGATATTATTTTTAGCAAAAATTGATATAAAGATTGAATAATATATATATATATAATATTACATCAAATTGTGCTATATAATAATGTTCGATCTTTTTACAGAGAATTCATTATTGAGTATTTATACAATTATAAAGTAAATAAATTATAAATTATAAAATATTTCTTTGAAAACAACGTTTATTATTTTCGTACATATTGTTTGGTTGTCATTTAAAATGAATATTTTAAGTCCATCACGTGTTTTAAATCTAGAAACGATGACGTATAATTGTGCATGAATAAATACAGGACTCGGTAAATATATACCAAATTTATTTAACCTTTGTCCTTGATTTTTATTTATTTTATCAAATATAATATAACTACCACATTAACACAACCCAATTGATAAAATGTGAAAGAAAAAATGATAACATTTTTTATATTAAAGAGGAAATATATTTAAATTTATGTTTTATTTAACCTTTTAATTACTATTGTCAATTTTTGATTTTTATCTAATATTTTCTATATTAATTAAATACATTTTTATTAAATAAAAGAGAAAATAACCAAATATTCATATTATAAAACTAAAATAGCAATTAGATATAGCATAATTTTTTTAAAACAACATCATCAATATTATTTAAAATCACATTTAAAATTTTAAATTGTAAAAAAAACTAAACTTGTTTTTATTATTGAAATTTTGTTCTCTCACTCTTTTTTTTCATACACTACAACACTACTTTGATTAGAATTTTTTAAAAAATAGAATCATTTTACATTTTTTTAAATAATTTTCGTTTTAAAAATAAAAAGTAACTTTTCATGTATTTAAATATTCTTACAATACAACAGTTTATTGAAAATTTTCTAAAACTTAATTCTTTAATAAATATTTTAATTAATAAAACTGTATTTAAAAAAAATTAACAACCTTTAGAAAAATTGTTTAAATTTAATAATAAAATAATAATAATAAGATAATATATATTTGTATAGGACTACTATACCTTACTACTAAATTACTAATTTACTAAAATACCCTTAAAACCCTAATATTAAAATACTAGTTCTTCCTCCTCCTCCTCTTTTTCTTCCATTTTTCTTCTTCTCTCTCCTCGCCTCCATTTCTTCTTCCTCCTCCTCTTCTTCTTCTTGGCGCCTTCTTTCTTGTCTCCTTTCCTCTTCGCGCATCTCCTCCCCCACCTGTCTCGCATCCCTCCCTCACCAGTCTCGTCTCGCCTCGCCTCTCCACCGTTGCGCATCGCCTCCGCCACCAGAATCGGCAGAGCACCACTGGAATCGTCCAAAACCACCTCAATCCTAAAACATCTAAAACAACAAAACAACCAAACGATGAAGAATGAGCCTAAAAAAAGAAATGAAATATCCATGAACAGTGTTTTTGCCTCATCTAACGATTTAGAGAGAGCCAACAGAAACTAACAAAAGCATCCAACAATTGTGAGAGTGACACGTGTCCAGTTTGCTCTTCGCGGAGAGAAAGAGGAAGAGAGAAGACGAAGCAGTGATGTATATGAAAAAAATGTGATGGAGATGGAAAAATCGAAAAAAATGGATCCAAACGAAGAAGAAATCGTGAGTTAGAGAGAAAAAAACTAACCTCTACCGGAAGTAATGGTGAAGGAGGAAGAGATTTAGATACACACGAAGGAATGGATGGAGAGACTGAGTATACAGGTGAAGAGTGTTGTCATGCTTTTTTTTTTCTAAATCAACGACTATCATCAATAAAAAACGTAAGGCAAAAAATGTGAACATCCAAAGGTTTAAAGAAAGACACACAAACAAAGGATTTATTTTGACCAATAACAATGCAATATTTGTCCTTTTACACTATTCACACGACCTTATATTTTATTAGTATTTAGATAAGAATGTGACGACGACTACTCCAAGAAATCTCAAACGGATCAATGGTATGGAGATGACATTGCAGAATGGTTTTCTGTTTACGATTTATTTTATTAATTTATTATTTTTGTTTAGCAGTTAAACAATGTCAATAATTTTATTGTCAATTTCAAATATGATCATTCGAAATATATTTTTTTTACTAAATAACTTTAGGTCTAGGTGTTTGTTAATTATATAATATATTATTTTATAAATTTGAAAAATTATAAATAATAATATGTCACAAATTATTATTTAAAATTTTCGGTTTTTTCTAATATATTTTGAAAATTTTCCCAAGAAGTATATATTTCAGGGAAAAAAGCCTCTAACCCCCTAAACTATCGTATGTTTCGGAACATACATGTGAACCAAAAGGAGAATGTAAGTTGCTAAATAGTGCGTTGATAGCAAATATGTTCGAAGATGAATTACGAAAGGATCGTACCATAAAGCCAATGAAGATGCAACATACCATCAAAGAGAAATTCAATTTGATAGTATCATTGAACAAGTGTCAGAAAGCAAAGAAAAAGGCTCTACATAAGATTCAATTGGAAAATGATAGCCAATTTGCTAGATTTCGGGATTATGAGTATGAAATTAAACATTCAAACTCGTGTTCTTCTGTTGAAATGCAAACAGTTACCGATGGAGTCGGAAGTGAGACTTTTGATCGTTTCTACGTATGTTTCGATGCTTTACGAATTTCATGGAAATTGCATTGTAGACCTATAATCGGATTGGATGGATGTTTCATCAAGACTTCTAATAAAGGTCAGATTTGGGTTGCTGTTGGTCGAGATGGAAATCATCAAATATATCCAATCTTAAACATGACTTGTCCCTCGGTTTAGGCGAAGGTTTAACAATCATTTACGATAGACAAAAGCTAAGTATTTTATGTGTATTTTATTACATTTTGATTAATTATATATGCTTACTCTATCTTTTATAATATTGTAGGGGTTACTAAACGTGGTTGATCAAGAATTACCTAATGCGAAGCACCGTATGTGTTTGAGGCATATCGTCTCAAACCTAAAAAATAATCACAAGGCAAAATGTTTGAAACATTTAATCTGGAATATTGCTACAAGTTATAACGAGGCTGATTTTTCATCTAGTTGTGAGCAATTAGAGAAAGATAATAAGTCTACATTTGATGATTTGATGAAAATCAATCCACGTAATTGGTGTCGGGCATTCTTTAGACCAGGATGTTGTTGTGCTGATGTGCACAATAATATGGCTGAATCATTCACCAACAACATTGTGCCGACTAGATTGAGACCCATGATAGAGATGTTGGAAATTATTAGGAGACAGGCTATGATTAGAATAGATAAACGGATTTCCATTGCAGAAAAATACACGGGTAAACACACTCCAAGAGTGATTCGGTCGTTGGAAAAATCTAAGCTAATGAGTGGAAATTGTTTGACATATCCTAGTTCATACGAGAGATTTGAAGTTGATGATGCGAAAACTAGTTATGTAGTTAACTTGCAGCAGCGCACATGTACATGTAGAAGATGAGATTTGACGGGTATTATTTGTCAGCGTGCGTATAGTGTGATGATGGCAAGAAAAATAGATGTTGAGCCTTACATTATTGGCTATTATTTGGTGAAGAAATGACAATATACATATAGGAGAAACATCTTTCCGCTTTGTGGTGCAAAATTTTGGAAGATATTTTGTGTAGATCTTATCAAGCCGCCAATGATTAGAAAGATGTCTGGAAGACCAAAGAAATATCATAAAAAAAGGATCTAAACGAGTCTCCGTCAAAGAAAAGAACAAAGATGACCAAACGAGGCACCAAAATTCATTGTGGTTGATGTGGTGTATTTGGACATAATGTGAGATCGTGTAAACAACCACAACTATCTCAGGTAATTTTTTTAGTTTAAATCTTTCGTATTACATTTTTATGAAATAATAATGCTTTATTTGATTTTTATTGTTTTCAGGAAACCTATGATGTTGTGGAATTCTCCTATCCTCCCGAATCTCAAAATATACAATCTAGTAATTCTCCAAATATTTAGCTAACACTTATTTTATCAATTTAACGTTTGTATTGGATTTAACTTTTATTGAATCAAGTTTGTATTGGATTTAACTTTTATTGAATCAAGTTTGTATTGGATTTACCTTTTGTTGAATCAAGTTTGTTTTGGATTTAACTTTTGGAGAATCAAGTTTGTATTAGATTCGGTTCGAATGAAATTCGGTGAAATCGAATAAAATTTGGTTAACATGGGTGAAATCGGGTTGAAATTATATTACTTTGGATGAAATTGAGGTAAATCGGAAATTGGGTTAAATCGAGTTAAAAGTGAGTAAATCAGTTAAATCGGGTCGAAATTCAGTGAAAACTAGTAAAATTTGGGTAAAATCGGGTTGGAATTATATTAAATTGGATGAAATTGAGGTAAATAGAAAATCAGATTAAATCGAATTAAAAGTGAGTAAATCGGGTTAAAAGTGAGTTAATCGATTAAATTGGGTTGAAATTCGGAGAAAACGAGTAAAAATTGGGTGAAATTGGATTAAAATAGGGTAGAATCAGGTTAAATTTTGGTGAAATTGGGTTAAATTTGGGTGAAAATCGGGTTAAATTTGATGAAATCTATTTGAAATTGTGGATTAAAATAGGGTAGAATCAGGTTAAATTTTGGTGAAATTGGGTTAAATTTGGGTGAAAATCGGGTTAAATTTGATGAAATCTATTTGAAATTGCGGATTAAAATTTGGTGAAATCGGGTTAATCTGGGTGAAATTGGGTAAAATCAGATTAAAATTGGGTGAAATTAGATTAAAATATGGTACAATCGAGTTAAATTTTGGTGAAATTGAGTTAAATTTGGGTGAAAATCGGGTTAAATTTGATGAAATCTAGTTGATATCGGGTGAAACCGGATTAAGATTTGGTGAAATCGGGTTAAAAAATGGTCGAAATTGGGTAAAAAATTGGTTACAATACGGATCAAAATTGGGTATTTGAATTGGGTCAAATCCGGATCAAAATCGGGTCAAATTCGGTTAAATAGGATCGGTTAACACCATTATATAGTTTGTATAACGAAAGGTGAAACCAGCTGAATTGATAAAATTGAGGGGAGAATCGGATGAATTTTGTAAGGTGAGAAAGAAATTGACTGTTTCGAATTGGAATAAAGCTGTATAGTATAGTTCAGGCGATCAGTTGCTTTTTTTTTCTTATATTTTAAAGGCAGATTGACTAGGCGCATCCATGTTGAACCTTTTGGGCTGTTTCAGGCCCATGTATTCTTCTTCACTTATTTTGTTTCGAATAATTTGGTTTCCCGCTAAATGTCTGTACACTTTTAACTCATAGATTCACACCTCAAATAAACGAAAAAAGAGAAAAAATAATAATAATTCGGTTTTTGATATTGAAAGTTCACGTCTTTGCCGCTTTCGAATCGATCGAGCAAGCATAATCTCGCTAGCGACCTGTGAAATCCACCGGATCAGCCGGAAAACAGCTGTCAACACCGAGTTGTTCGGACAGAGAAAGAGAGAGAGAGAGAGAGATGGTGGCGGAACCCATGGCTGAGTTTTCCGGCGAGTTCGAGTCTGGCGGAGGGAGATCTGGAGCTCCGAGGCTGTACATCAAGGAGCTGGTGATGAGGAACTTTAAATCATATGCCGGTGAACAACGCGTCGGTCCTTTCCATAAGGTTAGGGTTTTTAGGGTGCTTCTAAAATTTTGGAGTTTTGTATTGGGTTTTGTGTGGGAGGAATTGGGAGTCGAGTTCAGTAGGATTTTCTCGTTTATTTATGGATTTGGTATGTCTTGCTTTGGGTATTTTGTTAAACCTTTTTGGAATTTATAGGAATTGGATGTGAATTTTTCCCCCGGATTTTGCTCGTTGAATGAGCATGAAATTTGGATTCAAACTTGCTCAATTTTATTGCCTTTGGTTTTCTTGATTTAGAGTTTTTCTGCTGTGGTCGGACCAAATGGGAGCGGAAAGAGTAATGTGATAGATGCAATGTTGTTTGTATTCGGGAAACGAGCCAAACAGGTATGTGCTCGCAGGCTTCTTTGCGTTTGATTTGGATGATTAATGCTTTGATTTCGTTCTTTAAAGGAGCCCCCTTTGATTAGTGTTTTGCCTTTTTTGCTACCAGATGCGGTTAAACAAAGTTTCAGAACTTATTCACAACTCCACCAATCACCAGAACTTGGATAGTGCTGGAGTTTCTGTACATTTTCAGGAGATTATAGATATGGTAAATTTTCTGTATTGGCTTTTGGTGTAGTGGTTGTTGGAACACTGCACTTTAGGCTGCAAAGCATGAGAATCTTATTTTCAAAAAGTTAATTCTTGTATTGTGCACCTCACTGCAGTGAAGAAGAAATTCCATGCCTGTACATTTTGTTGTAAGAAGTGTCCTCGTGAAGTTTCTACTATGCGTGTCTTAGATAATTTTATCAACCATTGAAAATTCATGCGCTCTAGTGACATGCATTGTAATTTTGATCTACTGCAGGAGGATGGCTCGTATGAAATTGTTCCAGGAAGTGAATTCGTGATTACTCGGGTGGCATTTCGAGATAACTCCTCTAAGTATTATATCAATGACCGAACAAGCAATTTCACAGAAGTTACAAAAAAACTGAAAGGAAAAGGAATAGATCTCGACAACAACCGTTTCTTGATTCTTCAGGTTTGGACATTTGGGAGAATTTCAACAATTCAATGATTTTCTCTGTTTCTCCTTCTAAGATTGTTTATTTACCAGGGCGAGGTAGAACAGATATCACTCATGAAACCTAAGGCGCAAGGTCCCCATGATGAAGGTTTTCTTGAATATCTTGAGGATATAATTGGAACTAATAAATATGTGGAGAAGATAGATGAGTTATCTAAGCAGTAAGTGATTTGTGTGTGCTAAAATAAGTTCTTTTGTTTGTGAACTGATGTGCAATGTTACCTTCAGATGTGCATTACCCCATTATCAGATGCATAGTCAAATTCTTTATTCTGTTTGAATACTCGGGTCAATGAATCTGATCTGGTTTTCCACTAGATTTCAAGACAACAATAAGAATTGCGTATGCTGGTTTGGATGTGTGTGCTTGCTCCTTTGTGGCATGACATGCTTGTAATGTCTTTCTTTTTCTGAATTCTAGGCTGGAAACACTCAACGAAAATCGATCTGGGGTTGTTCAAATGGTGAAATTAGCAGAGAAAGAAAGAGACAACTTAGAGGTCTGTGGACACTTCTGCTTCCATGCTACACATATACTGTTTGAACAGTTGTTAATGCTCTTTTGGAACAGGATGTGAAGAACGAGGCAGAGACATACATGCTGAAAGAGCTATTGCATCTTAAATGGCAAGAAAAAGCTGCAAAAATGGCATATGAAGATACCTTAGCTAAAATATCTGAACAGCAACAGAGCTTGAAGAGTTTGGAGAATAATCTAAAAGAAGAACGGTATTCCATGTCATAATGTTTTAACATTTAAAATAGATTGTTGGCTTTTCTAATAAACATCTGAATGCTTCTGTTTCAGAGATAAAATTCAGGAGAGCAATAATGAATTGAAGGAATTTGAGTCCGTACATGAAAAACACAGGAAGAGACAAGAGGTTTGTCTTAAGTGTCAAGATGTTCTACTCCCTTGGTCATGAATGACCTGTCTGAAGCCAGTCTGTTCTTTCTGGAGTTCCTATATATGTTATAATATATATATTTTGTTTGCAATTGTAGGATCTTGATAAAGAGCTTAGAGATTGCAAGGAGAAGTTCAAAGAGTTTGAAAGGCAGGATGTAAAGTATAGGGAAGACATGAAGCATGCAAAGCAAAAGATCAAGAAACTTGAGGATAAACTTGAAAAGGTTGGTGAACTATAGATGGTTGGTTAAATGGTTATGGCAGCAAATATCTCACTTATCTTTTGTCATGACAGGATTCAGCAAAAATCAGTGATTTGACAAAGGAATGCGAGGATGCAACTAATCTAATTCCTAAACTTCAAGAAGATATACCAAAGCTTCAGAAGGTTTTGTTGAACGAGGATAAGGTTTTGGAAGAAATCAAAGAGAAATCTAAAGGTGTCAATGTCACTATGTTTTTCTCGAACTTTAACAACCTTATGCAATAATGATGTTGAATTTGGTATCATATTGCCCAACTTGTCACCTAACAACATGGAATTAGGAAACATGGAGTTTCTAACAGTTTTGTTGTTAAGTGATCCATCTTACACATTCATAGCACATTTTTTATTATTGTCAATACTTGTTCGTGTCCATTAACTGTTGTAAAAGAATGTCACAATAACAGCTCTACTATTGGCTTTTATGTCTCAGTAGCTGAATAGCTTGTTTAACTGATTATTGATGTCATAATTTTGTTCCTATCAATTTGGTTTGCAGTTGAAACTGAAGGCTACCGGTCTGAGCTTGCAAAGGTTCGTGCCGAACTAGAACCGTGGGAAAAAGAACTAATTGTTCATAAGGGGAAGCTTGATGTTGCATCATCTGAAAGTCAACTTCTGAGCGAGAAGGTACAGCTCAAATGCAGATAACAATTTTCTTAATGGTCTCTCTTAGAATTTTTCTTATGGGGACAAATTAAGTAATCTTGGAAAATAAAATTATGATGGAAATTTTCAGCAGGCAGTTAACTTGTGCTGCTTACTGCAAGTCTGTTGTATTCATAATTCATATATTTTATAATCAATAAAATTATAGCTTCGGGAGATGGTTTCTGTATGTTTGAATGTAACCGTTTCTGTTGTTGTAGCATGAAGCTGCACGCAAAGCCTTTACAGATGCTCAGAAGCAATTGTCTGACATATCACAAAAAACCAAAGCAAAAATTGCAGTAACGGTGTCTATGGAAAGTGATATAGAGAAGAAGAAGCTTGAAGCAGTGGAAGCTCGGAAAGTGGAAGAGGTTCTCTTATCAGTGTCCTTGCTTCTCACTTTTCTTATATAGATGTTGAAACTAAAACAACACATCTCTCCTAACTTTTGCAGGAATGTCTTAGAGATCAAGAAGCTCTTAATCCACGCGAACAGGCTGCGAGAGAAAAAGTTGCCGAGCTGAAATCAGCAAGGGATTCTGAGAAGAGTCAGGGTAATGTTTTAAAGGCAGTTTTACGAGCCAAGGAGACCAATCAAATTGAAGGAATATACGGAAGGATGGGAGACTTAGGTGCCATTGATGGTGAGTGTAGTCATTCTGATGTATATTTCTGCATTATGAGTCTAGTCCATTGATGATGAATCACCATTCATAGACTAGTAGCATGAGCTCTGAACTTCAAGTAAAATAGATGCCATTAATGGCGAGGATAGTAATTTATATATCCTTTTGCAATGCGAGTCCTTAGACGTAGTGATACACCATTTTAGGGTTTGTTGCATTAGTTATAGACAGTTACATTAGAGTTCAACTGCAGTAGATTTCGTTGTAGATAAGTGATTGATGTATATTTGTGCAGTATAGGCCTTTCTTGGTAGTGATGCACCATTTTTTGATTGATAGCATGAGTTGTGAACAATTACCATAGAGTTATCGGTGATAGATAGTTGACTTTGGTGCCAATAATGGTGAGCATAGTCATTCTGATTTGTAAGTTGAGCAAGAGCTCAGCTCTAAGCAGGATCCAAAGACATTCAAATTCAGTCCCCTTTTGGGGATTGGTGAATCAAGTGATATTTTTGGTGCTACTACATCACCATTTTTGGACTTGTAACATGAGTTATGATCTAATAAGTATTGTTTAGTTCGTTGTTCAATGGATTTCTTTGTATATAGATAGTTTCCTAGTTCAAGCAAATGAAAAATGAATAGACAGTAATTCACGTAATGGGTTTTTCTTTGCAGCAAAATTTGACGTCGCCATATCAACGGCTTGCCCCGGCCTTGACTATATCGTGGTAGAAACAACTGCTGCAGCACAAGCATGTGTTGAGCTTCTGCGGAAGGAAAACCTTGGGGTTGCAACATTCATGATATTGGTATTGCATACTTTGTCCCGTTTGTGTTTGCGTTGGAGTCTACAAGCAGATGAGGGTATTAGTCATATTGGAGTTATTTATATTATCTTCATTAAGGAGAACTTTTGAGTAAATGATTGATCATTTGATTAGACACTCTAGTGAAGTTAATGTCTGGAAAAGAGGTTAAGTACATGATAAGAGTGGACTACAAATAGCACATACAATGATATCAGTAACTCTATGAGGTGGCACTATGTTTCTTGTGATTATGCTTTCCACCATATCTGTTTGCAGGAGAAACAGACTGATCTATTGCAGAAATCAAAGGAGAAAGTGAGGACCCCCGAGGATGTTCCACGCCTTTTTGATCTAGTCAGAGTTAAGGATGAGAGGATGAAACTTGCTTTCTTTGCTGCCCTTGGAAACACTGTTGTTGCAAAGGATCTCGATCAGGTATACTAAATTATAGAATTTTAAGGCCGTCTGAATATTTGAGTTGCTACTGGAAATTTAAAGATATGTTTAGTTCGAAATCTAACTCACCAATGAAAGGCAGATGAGATCTGAAACTCGATCCACCACTCATTTTAATTCATATGTATGTGCTTCTACTAGTAGATTCATTGCCAAGTCTGTTGGCGTGCCTTATTTTGATCATTAGGCAACCCGTATAGCCTATGGTGGGAACAAAGAATTTCGTCGTGTTGTGACTCTTGATGGTGCTCTCTTCGAAAAATCTGGTACCATGAGTGGTGGAGGAAGCAAGCCACGTGGAGGAAAAATGGGAACATCTATTCGAGCCACTGGCATTTCTGGAGAAGCTGTTGCTACTGCCGAGAAGGAGCTCTCTAAAATTGTTGAGATGTTACGCAATATCCGCGAAAAGATTGGTGACGCTGTAAGGCGATACCAAACTGCAGAAAAAGAAGTTTCTACACTGGAGATGGAACTGTTAAAAAGTCAAAAAGAGGTATGATTTCGGTCCATTTCTATCAGGATCTTTACTCTTGAACTCGTGAGCATATGTGGTTTCTAATGCAAAATGTTTTATCTTTTTCATTTAGATTGAAAGTCTCAATTCTGAGCACAGTTACCTTGAAAAACATTTAGCTTCCCTGGAAGCTGCATCTAAGCCAAAGAAGGATGAGATAGACAGGCTTAAAGAGCTAAAGAAAATTACCTCCGTCGAAGAAAAAGAGATTGAAAGACTTGAAAAGGGCTCTAAACAACTGAGGGCTAAGGTGTGTAGTATCATTCATATTTCAGTGCTATTTTCCTTCCAGTTTATGTATTTCCTTACTGTGTCCACCTACGAATTCCCCCTGAAGTGAGATATATAAATGCCTTTCAATAGACTCGTTTGTTTCCTTTAGCATCCTGAATGTAAAAATATTTGCATTTACACGTACTTGGCTTCATTCTTAGGCTTCTGATCTGCAAAACAAAATAGAAAATGCTGGAGGGGAAAGATTAAAAGCACAGAAGGCAAAGGTCGAAAAGATTCAAACTGTAAGTATGCATACTCTTTTATTTTTTGTATATTCTAAGTTTGCATACTCTTGACATTCTTACTACCAAGAATTTGTCCTGACTGATGCTGCAAATATATAGGATATTGACAAACATAGCACAGAGATCAATCGCTGTAATGTTCAAATAGAAACGAACCAGAAGATGATAAAGAAGTTGACAAAGACGATTGAAGACACGACCAGAGAGAAAGAAAAGCTAGAGGGTCAGAAGGATAAGTTGCGAGAAGCCTTCAAAACAATTGAACAGAAAGCATTTGCAGTTCAAGAGAAGTATAAAGAAACACAAAAGGTATGAACTTCTTCATCTTCAGTCTCTAGATATGATTTGGATAAGAATCTCATAGCAGTTTTCTCTTGCTTTTAGTTGATTGATGAACATAAAGACGTGCTGGCTGGAGCAAAGTCCAATTACGAGAAGCTGAAAAAATCTGTTGATGAGTTGAAGGCGTCTAGGGTAAAATAACTGAATGCCCCTTCTTTAGTCACTGTATGATTGTGTTTCAGGATCTAATAGAGCATAGTTGAATGCAGGTTGATGCAGAGTTCAAACTCCAAGACATGAAAAAGAAGTACAATGAATTAGAAATGAAGGAGAAAGGCTACAAGAAGAAACTCAATGACCTTCAGATTGCGCTTGAAAAGCATATGGAACAGTATGTCCGGAAAAGTACCCCATATTATGATTTCTACATCACATATCTCTAAGATACAATCTCTTGATTGCAGAATTCAGAAAGATCTTGTTGACCCAGACAAGCTTCAAGCAGCATTGGCAGATGATAATCTGAACGAAATCTGTGATCTGAAAGGGGCTCTCGAAATGGTATCCTTATTGGAAGCACAGCTGAAAGAGTTAAATCCAAATCTTGATTCAATCGCCGAGTAAGAATTTCTACCCTATGCGTTTTGATGCATGTTTCTATAGTTTTCTTCATTTATTCCTCTGATTACTTGAAGGTATCGGAGAAAAGTGGAACTGTATAATGGACGGGTTGAAGAACTTAATACTGTGACCCAAGAGCGTGATGATGTTAAGAAGCAATACGATGAATTGAGAAAGAGAAGGCATTCAGAATTCTAACTCTATCATTCTTTTCCTATATTTCTTGTTTTATCGTAATCTCTTGAAGTCATCTCAACTTGGAGTTGTTATGAATTTGTAACTTCAGGTTAGACGAATTTATGGCGGGATTTAACACAATATCCTTGAAGCTAAAGGAAATGTATCAGGTGTGCATTTTTGTTTTTTTTTTTGGATTTTGACTGTAACAGTATATCCAGCAGCATGAAAAGAAGTACACGCAACAGTACAAGATACATCTAATCCTTGGTCACGATTGTCACCAACTCTGTGCTGCAGATGATCACGCTAGGAGGTGACGCAGAGCTGGAGCTGGTTGACTCGTTGGATCCGTTTTCAGAAGGTGTGGTCTTCAGTGTAAGACCTCCCAAGAAGAGCTGGAAGAACATTGCAAACTTGTCGGGTGGTGAAAAGGTCCTCACAGCAACTCCTCTGTACATTTTCATTTCACTTTTCTCTTTCAAGATCCTCACTTCACGCTTCTCCACTGCCTTGGCTTTCCTGTGATGCTTACAGACACTTAGTTCACTTGCACTTGTCTTTGCCCTTCATCACTACAAGCCTACCCCGCTTTACGTCATGGATGAAATCGACGCTGCTTTAGGTAATTCTCAGTTCCTTCAACTCTATTTTCCTTCGATACCCATTTAAGGTTGATTTTTCATAGTTCACCCTTCTGATTTCTTCTGCAGACTTCAAGAACGTGTCAATCGTTGGACATTATGTAAAGGACCGCACGAAAGACGCTCAGTTCATTATCATCAGGTCAGTTTACAGTTTAGAACTTAAATCATAGGTTGAATCCATGGAATCCCAATATCATATACCTGTGTCAAGTGTTAAGCTCAATACAGACTGTTAAAACCTAACAATTGAGCTGAAAAGGCATTCAGTCCAATTTTAGTATCAAAATAATGAAAAATCATCAAAGTTACGGTTCAGTTAAACTCACCAGTGTCATCAAGATCTTGGTTGTCATGTTTTGCCTCCCGGTTCAGGGTCCAATTCTTGATATCCTTGAACCGGGAATGTGGCTTAACCACAGTGAATACTTCTTAACCGGGTTCTGATCCATGAAATCTCACCTGCAGTCTGAGAAACAATATGTTCGAGCTTGCGGATAGGTTGGTGGGGATCTACAAAACCGATAACTGTACCAAGAGCATCACCATTAATCCTGGAAGCTTCGCGGTTTGCGAGAAAGCTTCTGCTTAACCGGTCCGGTACGTTAACTCTTCCGTGTCTGTTATGGAATTTCTGTGATGTTCACGTATATATATATAATAATCATACACATTTATTTAGGCCTTTTGTGTTTGGTAGATTGTAATGTTCTACGTTATTATCTGATATTGTGTATGAAAAAGAATTGTTTTATTTTCTTTTTAGTTTTGGTAAATCCAAATTAGTTGCTCATTGCTGCTGGGTGTCAATAAACTAACCAAATTTAAATTGAAATATATGTTGGAGGTACCACATAATTAAATGATTGTAATACACTCTAATGAAAAAAATTGGAAAAAAAACATGTACCATTATATTTTGTTAATGAAATAGTTTGACATTTTTTCAAACAAACTTTATTTCAAAATTGAGAGCAATTTCCAGCGTTTTTGTCATTTTTCGAGCAATTTCGATTGATTTTTGAGTAATTTTCAACGATTTTTAAACGTTTTTTTATCAATTTTAGCTATTTCCAGTGATTTTCAAACGATTTCGAACGATTTCTAGCGAATTTTGAGGGTCTTATGGGTTGTTGGGTCTCATGGGTAATAAGAGTCGTATGGGCCGGTTGAGTCACATGGGTCACACGGGGCACACCGGTCCGAGAAAATTTGGGAATATCAATATTAGAAAGGTAATATTGAAATTAATTTTTTGTAGGGAATGGTAGAATTAAAACTCCGATAGCATTTCGAGTATATTTTTTGAAGTTGACCTCTTAAATCTCACTTCGAACTGAAAAATAAATTTTGGATCCAATTCATTCTTTCAAAACTCAAACCTAATTAAAACCCAAAATGCCTGCCCTAGGTTAAACCTAATTCATATATAGAGATCTCAACCCTATAAACAAAGACATAACATTAAAACCTAATTCTTATCCAAATCCATAAGTAGAACTCAATCACAACAAGACAGGAGGAGACATAACACAATGGACTTATTTATGTTTTCATGGTGAAGCATTGACCTGAAGTCAATCTCCACCAATACAGTGATTATTGTAAAGATGGAAAACGACAGAAGCCTTACGATGTGGGAGCATTTCCTTTATCATCGTGCAATACACACTCGAACGCTTCGATCCTATTCCGTTGAGGATTCTTCTTCCATTCCATGAACTTCTTGTTTGCCTCATTGAATTTTTCCTTGTGGAGGCGTTTCCATTCCTATCAAATCATTCATTCCTCATTTGTAAAAGCTTTCAACTTTTCCCTCTACATATGTGAATCATATATACCTCGAAATCCCATTCTCCGTACAGATTGGGATCCTCTTTGTCAGCCCATACATATGTTTCCACTTGCAACTTCTCACAAGTGTCCTGAAGACGGAAAAAAGATCAACTTTCCTGGAAAGTTCTTGTTATTAGACGTAATATGATCGGATCTGACTTACCACCAAAACAACCTCAACAGTCTTCCTCTCGTATTCACGACCCTCCAGCATATCTAAGTTCTTTAGTTCATCATCTGTTATTCCTAATAGTACCTGCACCAACAGCAACTTCAAATATTGATTTATGCATCAACCCTTTTAACCCATTTCATAGATCATAGATACAAAGCCAAATTGGAAAAAGTCAACTTCTTTCCCTAGTGATCCTTCCTCTTCTAAATACCCATAAGAGCATTTGGGTCAAACACAACAATCTCCAAGTTCCCTGATGAAAGGATCTTACTTCTTTCGATCAATGCCAAGATCAGAGCAAATGGCAAAAGGGTTAGTGAAGTGAACCTTTCCGGAGACTTTCCCGGTTTCAAGAGGCGCAATACAGGGATACAAACGGCCTTTGATTCTGTATGTGTGACTGCAAAAACCCAAGCTTTCAGAATGAATCGATCGAGAGAGAGAGAGAGAGAGAGAGAGAGAGAGAGAGAGAGAGAGAGAGACGTACAAGCCGGAGAGTACGGCGGAGATGGAGTCATGAGCTTGCTCTAAGAGAACCTCAACAATGTCGGGCTCTTGGAAACTGCCATAGACGAAGACACCGTGACCGTGATTGGCGTCTTTCTTGTTCATATTCTCTTCTTGTCTTTTTTTGCCTTTCTTTTGTTTTCTCAGATGTTTCAGTTCAGCCTCTCTTTTGCTAAATGATAATGAGATGTAACAATGATCATTTGTTATAAACTATGTTTTCAAATCACATGTGCGAGTTTTTAAAAATTTTATTTTTCTTTTCTTCTATAGAACAAAATCAATTCATTATTGTATAATATATATAATTTGGGTTGATAGAAATGAATGATATAATAATAAATTCATCATGTCAAATATGGGTTGGGCCTAACTAATCTCACCAGGCTCGATCCTGGAGCGTGGACATCACAATCGGAGGCCCAACATCGGTATATTCAAATCGGGACGAATCGGACTCTGATACCATGTCAAATATGGGTTGGGCCTAACTAATCTCAAAAACTAACTCAAGAGTTTAGAGTTGCCCAACACCATATATACAAATCCCAAAGTTCATGTCCTAACCGATGTGGGATAACTTATCATAACATATGATATAATTTGTTTAATTAAATAATATATTATTCATATAAAATTAGCATTGAATAAAGATTTGAGACTATGATATTATTTTAAGACAATTGTTTCATTAATAAAAGTTTGAGTATAACTCCGATAATTGAAAATCAATTTTCAAATTGCTCTTTAATTTTTTATCGTCATCGTTTTTTTCACTTTTTCATTCGCCATCGTTAATAGTGCCTTGTATGTCTTTAGGTGCACATTCTCGTTTATCTTCCATTACTCTTCCTTAGATAAAGATATTTAGGTGCACATTCTCGTTCACATTCGATATTGGGTCCTCATTTCATTAAAGAAAATATATATTTATTTCATTATATAAATTAAATGACAGGCTATATAAAATAAAACACAGTTTCGAAAAGTTCAAATGAAATTTAAATTCAATATTTAATTTTTATATTTGTTGAATATTTTTTATAATAATATTTATTACAATTATTTTATACGTATATATATGATCTTGGTTGGATATTTATTTGTAAAGACAAAAATAAAAATTTCAAAATTATGAATTTTTTATATAATTTATTCCTATGAATACTTTAAAATGAGTACTTTCAATTATATAATTTTTAAAATATTAAATAAAATCAAATTAAAATATTTTAAATCTTTTTTACCATATATATAACTTTACTTAATATACATATAATATATTTTATATTAAAAAATACAATTAAATAAATAGGTAAATATGTAAAACGCACATTGGAAATTTTGAGAAAAAAATAATAAACTAAATTAAAGAAAATTTAATATGGAAGCAATCTTTTGGAGAGTATAACCTAGAGTTTTATGATCGAAACGAGACAATATATAATATTACAATATAAATTTAAATAAACAATACAAACAATTTGTTGATAATACCAAAACTTTGATAAAAATATTTATTAATATAATATTATTGAGATCATTAAATTTATAAATGAAAAATATTTTTTGGAATTATATAAAATTTAGGAGTTATTTTAACAAAATAATTATTATAAATCCTTTATGAGATCGATTCTTTCAATACTTTTTTCATTACAATGCATCTCTTATATATATATATATATGGGAAAAAGATATATATTACATCCCCAACTATCATACTTTACTCAAATTCCCCCTTCAACTATCTGACACAGTCAATTTCTTTCTTTAAATATACCAATTCAGCCAATTCCCTCCTCCGTTATATAATCAGTATATTGGCGTTAACGGACCCGATTTCGATCCGGTTTAACCGAATTTAACCCGATTTTGACTCAATTCTGACCCGGTTTAACCGGATTTAACCGAATTTAATTCGATTTAACCGAATTTAACCCGATTTTATCCAAAATTAACCCAATTTCAACCAAATTGACCCGATTTAACCGAATTTAACCCGATTTAACCGAAATTAACCCGATTTTACCCAATTTTAACCCAATTTCACCCAAATTAACCCGATTTCATCAAATTTAATTCGATTTCCATCCAAATTTAACTCGATTTTATCCAATTTTAACCCAATTTCACGTAAATTAACCCGATTACCGCCAAAATTTAATCCAATTTCATCCAATTTAACCGATTTACTCACTTTTAACCTGATTTACTCTTTTTTTATTCGATTTAACCCGGTTTTCGATTTACCTCAAGTTCATCCAAAGTAATATAATTCCAACCCGATTTTACCCAATTTAACTTTCATCTAAATGATTATTTTACTGACTAATACTACAACAATATTCAGAAATCGTATTTCTTTCAGTAATATTTCCTGAACTAATCATGCATAAGCCCCCTGGTAGTCAGGTCGTTTCTTAAGCATATTAAACAGGTTGATTTTAATACGGCTCTATATCACATAGTCACCTGGTAGTCAGGTCTCTCCTATCGATATAGTTGAGTTCATCCTTCAGCTCATGGTCGGATAACAATTAAGTTTATGTCTTACCGATTTACTCACTTTTAACCCGATTTACTCTTTTTTTAATTCGATTTAATCAGATTTTTTATCTACCTCAATTTTATCCAATGTAATATAATTCCAAGTTTAAGAATTCACTCGATTTAACCTAATTTAATATAGTACCAACCCGATTTCAGTTAAATTAGGGCGATAATCGGGTTAAATTTGGGCGATAATCGGGTTAATTTGGGTGAAATTGGGTTAAAATTGGATAAAATCTCCGGTTAAACCGGGTCAAAATTGAGTCAAAATCGGGTTAAATTCGATTAAACCGGATCGAAATCGGGTCAAAATCGGATCAGTTAACGCCAATATAGTGATTATATAACGGAGGGGGGAATTGACTGAATTGGTATAGTTAAAGAGGGAATCGGATGGATTTTGTAAAATGAGGGGAAAATTGACTGTGTCAGATAATTGGGGATTTGAGTAAAGCAAGATAGTTGGGTGTAATATGTCTTTTTCCCTATATATATATATATATATAGATATACTAACTTTTAATTTATTATCATTTTTATTTATTTGAAAAGATTGTTTAATTATTTTTTTAATTGCTTCATATAATAAAATGTTTTTTATTATAAAAATAAATATTTTACTAATATTAGAATTGTAATTACTATTTTGATACTTAATTTATTAAATAATAATTCATATTATAATATTTTTATTTGTTAAAATATAATAATGTTTAAAAATACTAAATTTTTAAAAGTAATTAATGTATTCTAGTTTATCAAATAATAATGGTATTGAATAATTTTTTAATATTAGTTTAATAAAAATATTAATAAATCTTATCTATTAGTTTTAATATTTCACTATATATTTTTGTAATTTTTATTTGTAAATATATAATATCATTATAATGATCAATTCGGTGGTTAATATTATTCTTCAATTGTTTTATGCATTCAATTTGTTTACGTTGATTTCATATATATATATACATAGTTTATAACATATTAAATTAAAAGTTATAAAAGTTAAAAAATACAAATGTTAAATACAAATGCAACAAACAAATAATAATAGTTTTTTTCCTAAATCTAATAGGCATTAGAGACAAAAACACTAATTAATAAATTAAAGCTATAGATGAACGATGAAATTGAGTAATTTCTATTGTTAATTTTATATATGAACCAAACTAATATTGGACCCGAATTTCCAAATTAAAAAAAATGACAAAGTTTATAATTATTTTTGCTAATATGTTACGTATAACATTTTTCTATTCATTTTTTCCAATTATTTCTACCAATAATTTGGCATTTCGAAAATTTGTAAATAAGTGTAAAATTTATGTTTAAAAATTTTATAATATAATATTATGATTATTCTTGAAAGTCTTTTATCCTTGATACATAATAGACATTAATATATATATATAATATTTTATATAGTAATATATAATAATACAAATTTATAAATAAATAATAATAACGATAATAATATAAATGCAATCTTTTAAAATTTTAGAATATATTGGAATGATAGTTTAATATGATAAAAAATCCGATTGAAACTTCAATAAATTTTAATAATAAATATTATTATTAAACACTTATACAAAAACAATACATTAAAAAAAGTATTGTAAAAGAAATAGAACAATATTAAGAGAAGAGAGCAGGAGAGAGGAGGAGATAATTCTTATTGAAGAATGATTCTCAAGTGTACATTTACAAATGAAGTTGCCTCTATTTATAGGCTTACAAGGATAGATGAAGAGACAAAACAATGTAGATAAATAGATAGAATTGTCATAATCACATAGGATTAATGATGGACAAAATACGAAGAGTTTAGAATCTCAAAAGACATTCAGATAATAATTATTTCATAATAAAAAGTTGTATTTCCAATTTTAATTCAAGTTCTAACATTACTAATGTAATTTTATAAGGACTTTCTACAAAGCTTAATAGAGTAATATCATTTTTTATATAATTTAGACTAATCATTTGTATCACCATGGTATTTTTATTACGGTAGAAGTGGACAAGCTAAAATCTACGTCAAGTTAAAGAATTCAAAATGAAGGATATGGAGAGCGTATCATAAGGAAGACATGTGTTGGAACAATCCTTTATTCTTTATTATGTAACAATATAATACGATAAATAATGAAATAGAAATAAAAATAAATTAATATAAATATCGATGTTCCATCGAGATGTGCAAGCAGTGTTCTAAGACAGAATTTGTTTTCGTATAGAAGATTCAACGATCACAGAATAGTCTTCTACCGAATATATTTTGTATGTTTGTTTTTTTTATAAGAAGAGAGGAGAATGTGATTTTTGTTTTTTCAATGGCAAGTCTCTATTTACAGAGCACTTAAGAGCCAAAATTCGGTTAACCTTGAACAATCATGACTATTCATAAGGTTGTGACGATTGATGTAATGATTGTGTCTCTTCGGTTCAAATTCAAAGGTTGTGTCTCTTCGTTCAATAGTTGCATCTGTTCAGTTCAAACTCAAAGGTTGTGACTGTTCATAATCCGAAAATATTAAAAAATTAAACTCAAATTTAAAAAGTAAATTCGGATTTAAACAAAGACTCCAAGAGCCCCAAGGCCCAAGACCTCATCTTTGACATTTAATATATATTAAATGTCCACAAGCCTTTTTATATGCCCAATCCAAAACCCCTCAACAAGCTCATGTCATGATTCAAATGGATAAGATGAAAAAAACATTAATATAGTGTATTAATTACTTTCCTTTTTCCAATGTGGGACTATGTCCCTTCACATTCCCTTTTCATTTTCTATCAATACCCCACATTTTCTAATCAAACTATAATAATACCCCATATTTAATTAGAAAATAAGATCTTATTTCTAATAAAATAGGTTTGGTATAAATACGAAAATGTATCTTTTGGACTTGAACCTTTCGTTATGAACACTTGTCGGATATACTTTGTAAGATAGTGAATGCAAGTCTTGAACTACTTACGTTTCACAGTAAATCAAGACGTTAGCATCATTAAGAATCTAAAGATTCATCCCTTAAATCATCAACGAATACACACTTGAATTCAACATAGGAATAGTTATAGTAGTGTGTGTCACTATCTTGAGTCTTCCTCAACTAGTTTGCCTATTGAACCTGGACAATTGGATCTCCAATGTTGCCAGGTTAGGTTTCCGCCAAGTAATGACTCATTCTA
>CM071864.1:47430871-47454688 GCA_036759665.1 Gynandropsis gynandra | reverse complement strand
GTTAGAGCGGCCATACTATCACAATGTATGCAAATGGGAGTAACATGTTTTTGCCATATCGTTATTCCTTCCAAAAAGTTTTTAAGCCATTATGCTTCTTTAGCGGCTTTATCTAAAGCGACATATTCTGCTTCCATCGTTGATCTTGTTGTTACGGTTTGTTTTGATGATTTCCAAGACACGGCTGCGCCAAGTGTAAATACTTATCCACTTGTTGACTTACTATCCGTGTTGTTCGAAATCCAATTTGCATTACAATATCCTTCTAACACAGGAGGATAAGTCGTGTAGTGCAATTCGTAACTCATCGCATGTTTTAGATATCTCAATACTCTTACTAATGTCACCCAATGTTCTTTTCCCGGGTTATGAGAATATCTACTGAGTCGACTTATTGAATATGCCAAATCTGGTCTTGTACAATTCATTATGTACATCAAACTTCCTACAACTTGTGTGTACTCTAGTTGAGATACACTATCACCTTGATTCTTTTTAAGGTGAAATGATGGATCATAGGGAGTTACTACCGGTTTGTCATTGAAGTGTCCAAATTTCCTAAGGACCTTTTCAATAAATGAGATTGTGACAAAATGTAACCTTTCGAACTTATTAAAATTCGAATTCCAAGTACAAGGTCAGCAAGTCCCATATGTTTCATATCAAAGCAAGAATGTAACATCTTCTTGGTCCGATTTATCACGTCTTTGTTTGTTCTCAAAATAAGCATATCATCGACATAGAGACAAATAATGATATATGCGTTTTTATACTCTTTTGTATAAACACATTTGTCACACTCATTTATTTTGAAACCATTTGATAATAATGTATTATCAAATTTCTCATGCCATTGTTTTGGTGCTTGTTTAAGTCCGTAGAGACTTAATTAATCTACACACCTTCTTTTCTTGACCTTTCACAATGAACCCTTCGGGTTGATCCATGTAGATTGTCAAAGCAAACAAGAGATGGAGTGTGCCTTGAACCAAAGCTGTTGCTCAAGCCCTGTTGATATACTTGTAAGCGGCTTGCAAGCGAAGAGTGGTTCACACAGCAAGTCAAGCTGCTGCGAGAGCAATGATGAAGCCAAGGAACAGAGCTGTTGCTTGGAGAAGAGTCTGGAGGCTTGCAGGTCTAAGTGTGGAGGTGGTGAGAGGCGACATAACAATGGAGGGTGTTGTAGGAGCTTTTCATTTTTCTTTTGAATATCCATTTATGCCCAATTGTTTTGTTATCCGGAGGCAAGTTTACCAATTTCCACGTATTGTTGTGCATAATGGATTTCATTTCACCCTGGATTGCCTCTTTCCAATATGGTTCTTCCGTCGATTCCATAGCAGCCTTATATGTTTGAGGTTCTCCTTCTAACACATAAGTCACAAAGGCATGTCCAAAATCTTTGGCAGTTCTCACACGTTTACTTCTTTTAATATCTAACATTTCTTGTTGAAATGTTGAAAAACTTGCAACATCTTGTGACAAATGTCCATGCACTCTTTTGAATGAGGTTTTATCCTTTAGAGGAAAAACTACCTCAAAAAATTTTGCTTCTACAGATTCCATAACTGAATTTCTAGTTATGTCTTCAATTTCAGAATTTTGAACCAAAAACCTATAAGCGACGCTATTCTTTGCAGGACCAATATAGATACAGTCTATAGTTTTTTGTCCGAGTTTTGTTCTCTTCGGTAACAGAATTTGGACTTTCGCAATACAAGCCCACGCTTTCATAGTCTTATATGTTGGTAATTGACCTTTCCATAACTCATACGGAGATTTATCGCTTGTCTTATGAGGAATTTTGTTCAGAACATCATTCACAGTAAGTACTGCCTCACCCCATAAATTTTTTGGTGCTCCGAAACTTATCAACATTGAGTTTATCATATTCTTCAATGTTCTATTTTTCTGGTCAGCGACTCCATTTTGCCGTGGAGTATATGGGGCAGTTGTTTGATGCACTATTCCTTGTGAAGAACAAAATTCTGCAAAGTCTTTAGATAAATATTCTCCGCCTCTATCTGACCTTAAGATTTTTATTCCTTTGTCTCGTTGATTTTAAACTTCCGCTTTGTATTGTTTGAACATACTCAAAGCTTCATGTTTGGTACGTATCAAATAAACATAACAATACTTACTACAATCATCAATGAACGTTATATAATAGTTTTTCCCTCCTCCACTCGGAGTTGCTTGGAAATCACATAAATCCGAATGAACTAAACTAATTATTTCATTCGATTTTTCCACAAATTTATGTGGATGATTTGTGTACTTTGATTCCACACAAATATCACATTTCCCTTTTATATTCATTGAACATTTTGGTGAAAGACCTAAATTTACCATTCTTTGAAAGCAACAAAAATTTACATTTCCTAGTCTACAATGCCATAAAGAAGATGATGATTCGGTCATATACATAGAAGCAGCGCTTGTGGCTGTGTTTTTATTAATAGCATCAGATACATTCAAGACAACATTTAACTTGAAGAGTCCCTCATTTAGGTAACCCTTACCCACAAATATTCCTCCCTTGGAGATTACAAACTTGTCTGACTCAAACACTAATTTGAAACCTTTGTTACTGAGAACAGGACCAGAAACAAGGTTCTTACGAATAGAAGGAACATGATAAACATTTCCTAACACAAGTTCTTTTCCCGAAGTTAATTTCAGGATTACTTTTCCTTTGTCTTCGACCTTTGCTATTGCTTCATTTCCCATGTATAGATTTTCACCATCTTCGATTTTTTGATATGTGGAGAATAATTCTCTAGTCGAACATACATGCATGGTAGCCCCAGTGTCTATCCACCAATCTGTTGTGTTGATGACCATATTTGCTTCAACAACCGCAATGAATTGATTTTCGATTACATTTGCTTGATTGTTGGTTTTTACAAAACCACTACCTTCGGCCCGACTCTTCTTGTGGTAGCAATCCTTTTCTTTGTGTCCACCTTTTCCATACACCCAATAATTCAGAGTAGCCCTTATTCTTATAGTTTTCTTGAACTCTTGTTTCCTTGGGGCGAGATTTCCAGCATGTGTATCTCGTTTCTTTCCAAACTTTTTCCTCTTTGACTTCATCTCAACCATGTTAGCATTTGCTTCCATGGCAGCCATATCTGCCTTGTCACCAATGCGATTGTTCTCTTCAACACGAAGTTTGAGAACCAACTCTTCAAGACTCATATCCACGGTTATATGTTTGAGATAAGTTTTAAAATCCTTCCATGAAGGAGATAACTTCTCAATGAAAGTACTTACTATGAAAGCAGATGGTAAAGTCATACCTTCTTCATCTAACTCGTGGATAATGACTTGTAATTCCTCCACTTCCTTGATAACCGTTTTTCCATCGATCATTTTGAAGTTTAGGAATTTACCAGTCACGAATCTTTTTGAAGATGCCACTTCTGTCTTGTATTGTTTGTCCAAGGCCATCCACAATTCACGTGCAGTATTATACTTAGCGTATATATATCGTACAATGAATCATCAAGAGCATTCAGAATGTAGTTTTTGCAGTTAAACTCATTCTCTTTCCATCCTTGAATGGGTTTCTCTCTTTCGGCCTTATGTTCAAGACTCGCTCCTTCACTTTCTGTGAAAGGTTCAGGAGCCATCGCATTAAGTACAGAAGCGACTCGAAGAGTTGACAGGTAGAACAACATTTTTTGTTGCCAACGCCTGAAATTTTTCCCCTGAAACTTCTCAAATTTCTCAACATGGTTGTTTTTCGACATAGATTGTTCTATAGTTACTGAAGAATAAGACGAGATAAATTTTGTCTTAGATTGTTGGAACAATCCTTTATTCTATAACAATATAATATGATAAACAATGAAATAGAAATAGAAACAAATTAATATAAATACCGACGTTCGATCGAGGCCTGCAAGCAGTGTCCTAAGACATAATTTGTTTCCGCATAGAGGATTCAACGATCACAGAATAGTCTTCTGTCGAATCTACTTTGTATGTTTGTTTTTTGATCAGAAGAGAGCAGAATGTGATTTTTTCTTCAATGACAAGTCTCTATTTATAGAGCACTTCGGAGCCAAAATTCGGTTAACCTTGGACAATCATGACTGTTCATAAGACTATTCATAAGGTTGTGACTGTTGATAGAATTGTTGTGTCTCTTCGATTCAAATTCAAAAATTGTATCTCTTCGGTTCAAATTCAAAGGTCGTGCATTAATTACTTTCCATTTTCCAATGTGGGACTATGTCCCTTCATATTCCCTTCTCATTTTCTATTAGGGCGAATATTATAAGACAAACAAAATTGAAGGGAAATTGAGTTGTCACAAAGAAGATTAATTGAGGAAGGTTTTGGTAATTTATGGAATGGATCAGTCATTCGTGACACATTTTAAACTGAGATCCATGAAGGGATAAAGAGAAGAAAGTCTACTATACTCCAATGCAGCAGTAGAGATGTTCCATATAAGGATTTCCGAAATATATTATTCAAGATATATATTTAAAATATAAAAATTATGAAATTTCTGTTAAAATAAACAAATAAACAATTGAGTTCATTATGAGATTATTAAGACTTCGTATAAACGACGGTCTAATATTTTCTTCACTCTGTCATTCCATAGAGCGATATGGTTTGCCCTTCAGCTTCAGTCGGCAAATTTAGTACTTCGAACTTCATCTCCAAGAAACACCAGTGTCTTGTCTTCCTCAAGCTCTGTTCCTCCATTAAACATCTCTTGCAAATCCATGCCCAGATCCACATCTCCGGTCTCCAATCCGACACATTTGTCCTCAGCGAACTCGTACGTGTCTCCTCATTGTCTCCGGCGAAAGATCTCTTTTATGCACAAACCCTTTTGTTTAATTCGACGGATTCAACTCCTTCTACTTGGAATATGCTTAGCAGAGGCTATTCCTCTAGCGATTCCCCTGAAGAATCGATTCGGGTTTACTGTGAGATGAAGAGAAGAGGAATCAGACCGAACAAGCTCACTTTCCCTTTTCTTCTCAAGGCTTGCGCTTCATTTTTTGGTCTCACTGCAGGAAGACAGATTCAAGTTGAATGTTTGAAGCATGGGTTTAATTCTGATGTCTATGTCGGAAACAATTTGATCCATTTCTATGGTACTTGTAATAAAACTTCCGACGCAAGGAAAGCGTTCGATGAAATGCCTGAGAGAAACGTTGTTTCATGGAACTCTGTGATGACTGCTCTCGTCGAGAACACTAAGTTCGATTTAGGGACTCGATATTTTCTCGAAATGATGGATTTGGGGTTTCATCCAGATGAGACGACAATGGTGGTGATGCTCTCGGCCTCTGCCACCAACTTGAGCTTGGGGAAGTTGATACATTCCCAAGTGATCATACGAGGGTTGGAGATAAACTGCCGATTGGGTACGGCTCTTGTTGACATGTACGGGAAGTCCGGTGGTCCGGAATACGCTAGATTGGTTTTCGAGAGAACGGATGAGAAAAATGTGTGGACTTGGAGTGCAATGATTCTAGGGTTAGCACAGTTTGGATTTGCAGAAGAAGCCCTTAAGCTTTTCTCAAAGATGATGAAGAAATCGTTGGTGAAACCAAACTATGTGACCTTTCTGGGTGTGTTATGCGCTTGTAGCCACACGGGTTTGGTGGAGGATGGATACAAGTACTTCCATGAGATGGAGTGTAAACACATGATCAAACCAATGATGGTTCACTATGGTGCAATGGTCGATATATTGGGACGTGCAGGCCGTCTAAAAGAAGCATATGATTTCATAAAGAAAATGCCTATTGAACCAGATGCGATCGTGTGGAGGACCCTTCTAAGCGCGTGCAGCATACATCCAGATAAAGACAATGAAGGAATCAGTGAGAAGGTGAGTAAGAAATTGCTTGAACTAGAACCGAAACGGAGCGGTAACTTTGTGATCCTTGCGAATATGTATGCTGAGGCTGGGATGTGGAATGAGGCAGCTCAAGTGAGGAGTGTTATGAAGGATGGGAAGATGAAGAAAATGGGTGGAGAGAGTTGTCTTGAACTTGGAGGGTCTGTTCATAAGTTCTTTTCTGGATATGATCCTCGTCCTGATTTTGTAATCATTTTTGAGTTATTAGATTTGTTGAAATTACACTTGACAACAATTACTCCGTAATTTTTTTTTTATATTTTTTGAAAACATTCATTGAACTTTTGACCCATTATATCCGAACTCTATTTAATGTTTTATTTAATGTTAGGATCGAACATGGATAAATAATTTTTAAGCAATAAATAGAGACGATAAAATGGAAAATTGGGACACCGAGATTTTACGTAATTCGGCAAAGTGCCTCTGTCCACGAGTAAATAGTAGAAGATTTTTACTAACTTTTACAACACTTTTCTCAAAACGTAAGGAGAAAACACCGGTATTTCTCTTTCACAATGAGGAGAAATACTCTTTCAAAATGATATTGTATCCTTATATGTTTCGTCTTTGGATGAAATATTGGATTCTTTGCAAGATGCAAAACGTTCTGGCTATCACTGAACAAGACAATATTATCTTGTTTATGACCAACATCTGCAACCAAATTGCCTCTTTGTTGGTTTGTGTAGACATAACATACTTAGCCTCCGTCGTAGATGTCGTGACGATAGACTATAGTTTTGAAACTCAGCTTACAACACCGTCAACAAGAGTAAACACGTATCCTGTGGTGGATTTGCTTTTGTCGAGGTCACTGTCATAGTCCAAATCGACATACCAATAATAATCAAGTATGACCCGCTATAACATAATGCAACATTTCTAGTGCCCTTAAGGTATCTCAAGATCCTCTTTATAGCACTCCAATGCTCAGGTCCAAGTTTTGCCATATATCGAACTAACCGCTCCCACAATTTGTGCAAATGTCCAGTCTAGTACATACCATGGCAAACATCAAACTGTTCATTGCTGATGCATACGGTATTCGAGAAATCTCCATCCTCTTATTTTCCATGTTAGGACTCATCGTGAAGGATAACTTGAAATTAATAGGAAGAGGAGTAGAAATTGACTTACAATCTTGCATGTTGAAATGATGCAAGATTTTACTGATATAGTTCTTTTGTGAAAGCGAAATCTTCCTATTATTTCTATCTTAGTGAAATTCGTATCCCCAAAATCCTGTTTGTTTGGCCTAAATCTCTTGTTTCAAACTCCATAGCCAATTGAGCCTTCAATTCTTTAGTATGATCATTGTTGGAGCCTGCTACCAACATGTCATCAACATACAACAGTAAAATGATCAAATCATCATCACCAAATCTCTTGTTGTACGCACAAGGATCTGCATTCAGTCTGTTGTATCTGATGCTCATTATGAAAGAATCAAATCTCTTATACCAACATCTCAACGCATGTTTGAGACCGTATAGATATTTGTTTAGCCTGCAAAGCAAGTTCTCTTTTCTTTCATTTTAAATTCCTTCTGGTTGGAGCATTTATATTTCTTCTTTAAATTCTCCATGAAGAAACACAGTTTTAACGCCTAACTACTCGAGGTGAATATCCAATGTAGCACACATTACGAGGACAAATCTAACTGTTGTGAGTCGAACAATACGTGAGAATATTTCATTGAAATCGATCCCTTCTTTGTGAAAAAAATCCTTTTACCACCAGCCTTGCACGATAACTTTCCACTTGATCGTTGCAATTTCGTTTTATTTTGAAGACCCATTAGTTTCAAATGGCATTCCTTCCTTGTGGTAAATGAACAAGATCTCACGTCTTATTTTTGTGAAGTGCTTCTATCTCTTCTTCCATTGTTGTCATCCATTGAGATGTATCTTTTCCTTGAATTGCCTAAAAAATGTAAATTGTTCTCCATCTTCAGATAGAAGACAATAAAAAATATTTCCTTCCACAATAAAGTCATTCTGCCACACTAATTTTCTCTTCTCTCGATCTCAACGCCGAAACTGTGTTTTTGAAATCTCAGTTGGCCGAGATTTTTCAATATCTTCAGAAGAACATGGAATGTGTTGTTCCGTTCGATTTTCAACATCAACTCCCATCGTTTCTGGTCTTTCCAAAGACCTGTCATCATTTTCACCTTTTCTTATGCAAATATGACATCTCTGCTGATAATAACCTTTTGGACAATGGGATCCCACAAGCAATACCCCTTAACTCCATCAGCATACCCTTAGAAGACATACTTTTTGGATTTTGGATCCATTTTTGTTGTTCCTTGGGTGTAATACATCGCATATGCAGTACCTCCAAACAGATGAAGGTTGGAATCGTCAGCTGGCTTTTCCATCCACACCTCCATAGGTGTCTTCAGACCAATTGTGGTTGATGGTGACCGATTGATCACATAAAAGGATGTAACAACTGCTTCAGCCCCAAACGTGTTTGCCAAGCCGACAGCTCTCAACATACACCTTATTCTTTCCAAAATAATTCTATTCATTCGCTCTGTTACACCATTTCTTTTAGGTGCGTATGCCACCATGAACTGTCTTTTGATTCTCTCTTGTTGACATAACCGATTAAAATCATTGCCAATATATTCTCCTCCATTGTCAGACCTCAAGCCTATGATCCTTTTTTCTGGATTCAAGCTCAATCCGCATTTTGAAGATTTTGAAAACGTCAAATACATCTAATTTTTTTCTTGATATGGTACACCCAACACCTCCTAGAGTAGTTATCAATGAAAGATACAAAAGTATCTTGCACCTCTTAGGGAAATCTCTGGTGCTTACCAAAGATCAGGTGAATCAGATCCAAGATAACCTTACTTCTAGCAATTGAACTGCTGAATTTGGATTTGTGCTGCTTACTTGTAACACAATACTCACAAAAGGGTAATGCGACTTTTTTGAGCCTCGGGAGAAGACCTTGATCTGCAAGAATCTTCAAGTCTCGTTCTGACATGTGACCCAGTTTTTGGTGCCACATCGTCGAGTCCATTGTTGAACTTGATTTTACGACATTTGCTTCTCCTTCCCATAGTGTACTTCCTTTAAGCATGTACAAATTTGACATTATCTTTTCAGCTTTCAGCACAACCAGCGCATTCATGCCAATTGACATGTCCCCATTTTCCACATAGATCTTGCACCCTATGTCATCTAATTGTCTAATAGATAATATATTCTTTGTCAAGTCTTACACATACCATACTCTTTGAATTGTCCGAATAACACCATCTTCAATTTTCACCTTGATGGTACCAATGCCAGCGATATTCAAGACATGATCATTTCCCATAAACACAGATCTTTTTGAGATGGTTTCATAATCATGGAACCATTCTCTCCGAGAGGTCATATGTCATGACGCTCCTGAATCCAAAAATCAAATATCTGAGAAATTTTGTCTGTCTTTAGTAATCGTGGTTACCTCGCTGTACTACACTTCACCATTATGGGCATTTGCAACATTGCCTTGAGGCTTTTCTGTTTTCTCTCCATTTTTATTATAATGCCCTCATTACTTCTTCGAATGACATTTCTTTCTACAATGAAAGCATTTAATAACCTTCTTACTTCTTGGCATTTATTTTTCAGCATATTGAGTCTCATTTGAACTATATTCCACGAATTCTCTTTGATAATCGCTAAGACCTCTGCTTGTTGCGAGCCTACCAACATGTCCTACTTGTTTTTACGCCTGCGTTCTTCTTCCAAAACAAGGATTGTAACATCGTCAAAGACTATATAGTCTGTGATAAGATTGCTAGTCATGTTCACGATGAGTGAATCATACGAATCTGATCAAATTTGGAGTAAGATCTCAGCACGCTCTTTTACATCTATTTTATAACTCATTTTGAAGAATTTCGAAAATAGAGTATTGAGCGTACTTATATGCTCTGTCATGGAAGTAGATTCTGATATCCGGAGAGTGTACAATCTTCTTTTCAAGAAGATCTTGTTGTGGAATGATTTCGTCTCATAGAACTTTGAGAGAGACTCCTAGATCTCCTTTGGAGTCTCAAACTCTTCTACACTATTTAGGATGTCATCGACGAGACTGAGGTACAAACTGGCAATGACACTTTCGTTTATTTGTTCCAGTGCTCATCAATCATATCCTTCGGCCTTTCCCAAAATAGCCGCTAAACAACCCTCTTTCATCAGAACATCCCTCATCTTTGTTTTCCATGTCGAAAAATTATTCCCATTGAACTTCTCTATCATATATCGTGTTGACATTTTATCAGTACTTATCTCACTATAATCCATTCGTTGTATAACAACTGGTATTAAACGAGAGCTATGATACCACTGTTAGGTTCGGACGTGGATAAATAACTATTGGGCAACAAAGTAGATACGAGAAGATGAAAAAGTGGGACACCGAGATTTTACGTGGTTTGGCAAAGTACCTACGTCAACGGGCAAACGGTAGAAGGCTTTTACCGACTGTTAAGAAATTACAACTTTTCTCAAAATGTAAGGAAAAACACCGATATTTCTCTCTTACAATGAGCAGAAAGACTCTCTCAAACAACCAAGAGAAGAACGTTAAAAAACTAGAAAAAACTACTTTTTCTCTTTGTTTGTCATCCTCTTTTTCTTGTTTTGTGATTTCGAGATGAATTTGAACTCTCCAAAACCCCACCTTATATAGAAAAAAATTTCCAACAAAAATTAAATATGGACCCACCATGATAGTATGGGGTTCACCAATTGGATAAAGTCCACCGAATTCGGTTGATATACTCCTTATATATTTTTTTCTTTCTTGTGGACCCAAATAAAAATTGGTTTTACGGACTTTGACATTTAATGTAAATATTATTTTAATTTAGGATTTAGACATTGATAAAAAAACATCTTATATTTTCTACTAATCAATTGGACTTTAACCTAAATTTCGCAATGTATGTAAGGCCGAAATTTGCAATAAAGATTTTTTAAAAGATCGTAAAGGCGTAATAATAGTAACCTCTTTACGTTAGTGAACGGAACCATATATCTCCCATGTCATGAAAAAAAGAGAACAGAGTAAATAAGTCCGTACAATTATGAAGTACGATCATATACCAAATTTACCCTTAACATCATAAAAGTTGGATTTCTACTCAATGACCGCCAATAACCGTCGTCGTCGTCGTTATTATTATTATTATTATTATTGTTGTTGTTGTTGTTGTTGTTGTTGTTGTTGTTGTTGTTGTTTTTAAAAAAGAGCACTCACCTATAAATCATCATTTATGAGAAAATTTAAGGATTAAGAAAATATTTTAGGGAATTATGCAGAAAACAGAGGAAAGCGTCGTAGTCAGAATTTATTCGGTAACTCCGTCGCGAAAGACGAAGCCAATTCCGGTCTCCCAATTGCCATCTTTGCCCACCGGAGCTTCCACAGGCGGACCGCCCGAAACGCCGCATGGTTGCAAAGGGTGTCCAAAAAACCGTCTCGAAGAATCGATGATCATCAACTTCCTCCCAACAGGAACTCTCTTAATGTTCGAGATGGTTCTGTCGTCAATCTACTGTGGCGGAGACTGTAACAACGTTAACACAATCATGATCATTTCACGAACAGTTTCAAGGCTGCTGATGGGAAGATTTATTTTTGAAGGGTTGATTTCAATTTGCGGAAACGTGTTTTAATCAACCCGAATAACGATCTAGTCATGTTTACGAGAAGTTTTACAGATTTCAACGATGAACAAACATAGAAACAGTTTCTGTGATACCTGTTACGTTGAAATCGATGATCGGATGTGAGGCTTGATGGTACAATCCCTCTACGCGTATCCACGCTGAGATCGGGATTGCTTTGATGTGGAAATCGGAAGAACGAAAATTGTTTTTCGTTCTTCGTTCTTTTTTTTTGGCGGCTAGGGTTTTTAGGTTTTAGAATTGTGTGTATACGAAACCTCGTATTGCGTTTATTTATAATTATTAACTCTTTAATAATTACGACTTATACCCATAACTATCCAATATTACATATTAGGCATAGGACTTTCAATCTCCCACTTGCCTTTACGTAATATTTCAAATAGTCGAAATACATGTATCTCCATACACATATTTGCCTGTACATGTTATGTACTAACCCAAAAGAAAAATCAAATACAATTATATTCTTCGATGCTATCGGATGAATATAACTGTATCCCACACTGATTTCTAACAATCATAAGCAGATACCGAGACACTCGTATGCGTGTGACCTCGTAGGTTCATCACTAAACTGGTAGTCAATTAGTCTTACTAATTAACTAATCGAGGTTGGCGTCTAGCAACACTCCTCAACGACCAGATAGTGTGAAGTAACATCCTTACTCTGTAGAACCATGGTAGAAGGACAATATTATTATTTCCTTCCGTCTTTACAGCTTTCCATGTTATACTTCTTCATGATGGTATCAATGTACTGGGACTGTGATAGTTCAAGCAACCTCCTTGATCTATCTCTATAGATCTTTATTCCCAGAATATAGGTTGCTTCTCCCAGATCTTTCATGGAGAACTGTTCGGATAACCATAATTTCGTCTCTTGCAACGCCGGAATGTCATTTCCTATGAGCAAATATGTCATCCACATAAAGCACAAGGAAGACAACCGCGCTCCCACTAAACTTCTTGTACACACAAGGCTTTTCTTCGCATCTAACAAAGTTGAACTCTTCAACTACCTTGTTAAAGCGAATGTTCCAGGTTCGAGAAGCTTGCTTGAGTCCATAAATGGATCTCTGAAGCTTGCATACCATATGAATTTGAGTTGGCGACGTGAAACCCTCAGGTTGAGTCATGAAGATTTTTTCCTAGAGCTCTCCGTTAAGGAAAGCTGTTTTCACGTCCATCTGCCAAATCTTATAGTCATGGAATGCCGTTATCGCAAGCAGAATCCGAATAGATTTGAGCATTGCCACAGGGGAGAACGTTTCTTCATAGTCAATCCCTTCTCGTTGACTATACCCATTGGCAACTAGACGAGCTTTATAGGTCTCTAACTGCCCGTCCGCTCCAATCTTCCTCTTGTAAATCCATTTACAACCTATCGGTCTGGAAGCTTGTGAAGAATCAACCAAAGTCCATACTTTGTTGATCTTCACAGATTCCATCTCGGATTCCATGGTTTTCCACCATTTCTCAGAATCAGGGCCTTGTATAGCCTCTCGGAAAGTCAAAGGGTCGTCATCTCTTTGACTGACCACATCCTCTTGCACCATCAGATTAAGTCTGTCAGGTGCACGTCGAGAACGTGTTGACCTTCTCAAGGAAGCCTGTGTAGCAGGTTCAACCTGCGCTGGGATATCTTGTTGGGCTTGTTTCTGAACAGGTTCTTGAACTTGTTCCTGAACAGGCACTGTCACTTCAACATTTGAAGATGAAGCGCCGGAGCCTAACACTATATCACTCAGCCAAGAACGCTCATTTGACATCTCATGTCCATGAGCTTGTGTTGGCTCATCGGGTTCTTGAATCTCGTCAAGAACTACTTCCCCACCATGAATTCCTTCATCAAGGAATTCCCTTTCAAGAAAGGTTGCCGTTCTGGCCACAAACACTTTGTGTTCAGACGGGTGGTAGAAATAATATCCCATAGTTTCCTTGGGATAACCTATGAACCTACACCTGTCAGACCTAGCATCAAGCTTGTCTGGCTGAAGTCTCTTAACAAAGGCCGGACACCCCCAAACCTTGAAGTGTCTCAGGTTTGGCTTACGTCCTTTCCATATCTCATAGGGTGTCTTCGAGACTGCTTTGGTGGGAACTTTGTTTAGCAGATAGGCAGCTGTTTCTAAAGCATAGCCCCATAAGTTCATTGGAAGATCAGTGAACCCCATCATGGATCTCACCATATCTAATAAGGTTCGATTTCTCCGTTCGGATACACCATTATGTTGTGGTGTTCCGGGAGAAGTCCACTGAGACAAAATCCCATGTTGCCTTAGATAATCGACAAATTCATGACTAAGATATTCACCGCCCCGGTCAGATCTCAACACCTTGATACTCTTTCCGGTTTGTTTCTCCACTTCACTGCGGAATCTCTTGAACATTTCAAAAGATTCGGATTTGTGTTTCATCAAGAACACAAATCCATATCTCGACATATCATCAGTGAATGTGATGAAGTATGAATATCCACCCATGGCTTGAACCCTCATAGGTCCACATACATCAGTATGTATCAGTCCTAGGAGTTCTATAGCTCTCTCTCCGGTTCCACTAAACGGAGATTTGGCCATCTTACTAGTGAGACAAGACTCACAAGTTGCATAAGATTCATAATCGAAATGGCCCAAAAGACCATCTTTATGCAACCTGTTTATCCTCTTCTCACCGATATGACCAAATCTACAATGCCAAAGATATGTCTGTCTTTGACGATCATTTACTTTTCTCTTAAGGCCCAAAACATGCATGTTAATTTGTTTTACATTAACATCAGGTAAGATATACAACCCTTGTTGCAAATAACCATTCACACAAAATTCATCACCATGATAAATAGAGCAAAAACTGTTCGAAATCCACGTCTATCAAGCATAGAAATAGAAATTATGTCCGAAACAAATTTAGGAACATAATAACAGTCATCTAACAACAAGGTCTTGCTCGTAGGCATTACAAGGGAAATTGATCCTACGGCTAGAGCAGCAACACTTGCGCCATTTCCAACCTTCAGACTGAACTCACCCTTCCTGAACCTCCTACTGATCCTCAGCCCCTACAACATATTGCAGATGTTAAAACTGCTACCGGTATCCAATACCCATCTAGACGAATCAATAGTATTTAAGGAAATCATGAAAACATTTTTCATGAGAATCTTACCTGGCTTCTTGCCCTTCAAAGACTGCAGGTATTCTTTGCAGTTCCTCTTCCAATGCCCCTTCTTCTTACAGAAGAAGCACTCAGCGTCAGCTTGGTCAGATTTGCCCCTTTTGGCCTTGGGTATGGTCACACCACCCTTGGGCCCATGGAGCTTCTTCTTGGGCTTTTTTTTGCCCTTGCCCTTCTTGGAAGAAGAGCCGACCATCATCACGACACTATGTCCCTTAGACGTCTCAGACACTGACTGACTCTCATAGTTAATCAGTTGGTTTAGAATCTCATGCAGATCCATGTCCATCTTGTTCATGTTAAAGTTAACAATGAACGGAGATAATGTCTCAGGTAATGACTGCAAGATCAGATCTTGAGATAACTTTTTGCCTAGTGTGCACCCCAGCTTCACAAGCTGTTCAATAAGACTGATCATCTTACGAACATGGGCCCCACCGGAGAGTTCACAGACAATCTGGACTTGAATAGAGCCTTAAACTGATATCTAGCCGTTCGGCTTTGCGCACCGTACATCTTCTTAAGATGCTCAATGATAGCAGCAGGATCCATATCCTCATGCTCGCGCTGGAGTTCTGAACTCATTGAGGCTAGGATGATACACTTGGCAGTGTCAAGGTCATCCTTTTGCTTTGCCGAAGCAATCAAGCCATCCGCATCGTTATCAGCAGGTTCCTTGATAGGGTTTTCGATCGAATCGAGTATCTTCTCCTGCTTGAGGACGATCTTAAGGTTGCGGTTTCAGTCATCGAAATTTTCCCCAACAAGCTTGTGGACATCGAGAATGGCACGTAGGGAAATTGAAGACATTCTTCGGGAAACCTGGAAGGAAAAATTACAGCATTTATTGGAACACTTATTTAATCAAATAGATATGGACTTTCATCTAAATGATTATTTTACTGACTAATACTACAATAGTATTCAGAAATCGTATTTCTTTCAGTAATATTTCCTGAACTAATCATGCATAAGCCCCCTGGTAGTCAGGTCGTTTCTTAAGCATATTAAACAGGTTGGTTTTAATTTGGCTCTATATCACATAGTCACCTGGTAGTCAGGTCGTTCCTATTGATATAGTTGAGTTCATCCTTCAGCTCATGGTTAGATATCAATTAAGTTTATGTACCCCGGGTAGTCCAGGCGCTTACAAAAAACTAATTGATCCCTCCCACTAGACATCTAATGTCATAGATGTTTGAATCGAATTCTTGAACTACATGCCTCCTGGTAGTCAGGCCGTACCATGTAAACAAGAACCTATTCAAAACATCTACGATGAAGGAAAAGCCTAACGATAAACAATTTATCGTTTAAGAACTCAATTATTAATTAAAATTCTTAATTTTAATATCATTCTATATCAGATAGTCACCTGGTAGTCAGGTCGACAATTTATCTTTAATAACTCAATTATTAATACTTTAAAATTAAAATTCATTTAATTTTTTTAATATTTTTTTAACTAGGGTTAGGGTAGGGTTAGGGTAGGGTTAGGGGAAAGGGGATTAGGGTTAGGAAACCCTAGCCGCCGCCACCCCTTTGCCGCCGCCCCCTTTTTCCGGTCACCCTCCCCGGGCGTGAAGGACCGCCGGCCAGGCCGCCACCGGAACGCCGCACGAGAGGCAATGAATCGGCGGCTAGGGTGTGTGACGCGGTGAGGGTTCTCCTCGCGCGCGACACCTTCTCGCTGTGTTGCCGATCCACCTGTTCGTCGTCGGTCACCCTCCTGCATCGACCGTCGCGACAGCTGGTGCGTCGCTCAACCCCGCTCGACGCGCCTGCCGCCTCAGCTGAAGTCGCGTCGGGTGCTCAACAAAGGCGCCGCAACTCCCGCGATAGGGCTCAAAATCGCCTTGCCCGTCGCTGTGCATCCGCCACTCCTACGCCGCGCCGGTCACCCTAGGACGCGCCGGCCGACCCTTCCCCGCGACCGACGACCCTCGTCCGGCCGGCTAGGGTTTCGGCCGCCGCCTAGGGTCCTCCTTCACGCGTCGCGTGAATTTCTGACAAAAATGGAAATGTGCTTAAGGGTAGAGGCGGGCGATGCAACTCGGCAAGGATTTTCACAAGAGAAAACGAGTCTTTGACTTCCTCTGATCAGTGGTCTTCTTTCCGCTTTTCGAGGCATACAAACCACTTTAGCTTTGCGGAATAAAACCATGAAAGAGGCGGAATGGAGAAAGGAAAGGGAGAAGGGCGGTCTTGCTTGGCGCAATACTGATCATGGCATAAACCATGCCTAGATACCCGAAGACCGGTTTTCCCGAAAAAGTAGAAACGATATGACTTATGATACCGGATCCAGGCAGGATGGGAATATACACCTCTGGATGACCGAGCGCGCGCGATTTTCACATTTTTTCGATCCGATTTTCATAAAAATTCGAAAAAACTAATCCTAAACATGCAGCCACACGCTCTGATACTACTGAAGGGTTGATTTCAATTTGCGGAAACATGTTTTAATCAACCCAAATAACGATCTAGTCATGTTTACGAGAAGTTTTATAGATTTCAACGATGAACAAACTTAGAAACAGTTTCTGTGATACCTGTTGCGTTGAAATCGATGGTCGGATGTGAGGCTTGATGGTACAAGCCCCATGCGGTATAGCAAATAAGTTTTCACCATGCATGGAAAAAGGAAAATGTACGAAACGATTTCCCAAAATTTTCAACCAAAGTACTTATACAGACCATGATGGTTATCCGGTATACAAGAGACCTGATAATGGGAGATTTGTCATTAAAGATTATATCAAACTAGACAACCGTTATATTGTATCGTATAATGCCTATTTACTATTAAAGGACAGAGCTCATACAAATATTGAATGATGTAATCAAACAAAGACTATCAAATACCTTTTCAAATACATAAACAAAGGATCAGACAAAATTATGACTAACAAATATTCATTAGATGCTACAAATAAAGAAATAATAAAAAATGAAATAAATAATTATTTCAATTGTCGATATATTTCTGGTTGCGAAGCATGTTGGCGAATTTTCAAATTTGATATCCACTACCGAAGTATACCTATTGAGCGATTAAATTTTCATCTACTTGAAGAATAAAATATGATTTTTACAGAAAATGATGTATTAGCTGATATTGTCTCAGAACAGAATAACAACCATAACATGTTTATAGAATGATTCAAATGCAACGCTACATATCATGACGCTAAAGATTTAACATACATTGATTACCCAACTAAATTCGTTTGGAACAAAACTAAAAAAATCTGGACTCCAAGACAAAACAGGTGAAGCTTATTACCTAAGAATTATACTTAACAAAATGAAAGGCCCAACTTCGTTCAATTATTTATGAACTATTAATGGTATCGTCTAAACAACTTTTAGATGATGATAAAGAATATATAGATGCCATACAAGAAGCAAGTAATTGGGCGTTCCCATCTTATTTGTGATCATTATTCACCATACTGTTAACGACGGAATGTATGGCAGATCCGAAACATGTTTGGTCAACTATTTGGTTAGATCTTGCAGACGATATCATTTTAAACCTTCCAAGTTTTATATTATTTTCTATATTGACTACTCGTGTCTTTGTATGCTTTGATTAATTATGAGACACTTATTTTTCATTGTAGATTTTGAGATCTCATCACAGGATTTAGAGCAAAAAACGCTTATGCAAATTGAATATCTATTACAAAGAAATGGTAAATCGCTTAAACATTTCCCTTTAATACCATTCCCTAACAATGACAACGTCAACTTCACACTGAACAAACTAATATATGAAGAAACGTCTTACAACTTAACCACAATGATATCAGAATCTAACGAATTAAAAGACCAACTTACCAACGAACAACATCAAATTTTCACTGCAATAATAGACTCGGCTTATCGATCTGTTGGTCAATTTTTTTTTTTTTGTTTATGGCTATGGAGGAACTGGTAAAACTTTCTTATGGAGAACATTATCAACATGTAGTCGCTCAAACGGATATATAGTTTTAAACGTTGTATCAAGCGGAATAGCTTCGTTATTACTACAAGGTGGACGAACTATTAACCCAAGAGTTGCTATTCCCATTGACATCACTGAAGACTCAATATATTCTATCAAATTAGGGACAGAGTTAGCAGAACTAATAAAGATCACAAAACTTATAATCTGGGATGAGGTGTCGATGGTACACAAACATTGTTTTGAAGCACTAGATAAATATTTTAAAGATATTATGAAATCTGTTAACAATAACTTTGGAACCATACCGTTCGGTGGTAAAACAGTTGTATTTGGCGCCGTTTTTCGAAAAATATTACATATTGTGGCGAAAGGTAATAGACATGATATTGTTGCAGAATCAATAAATTCTTCGTATCTATGGAATTATTGTCGCGTCCTTAAACTTACAAAAAATATGCGCCTACACACAAATGCAAATACTAGCATTGAAACTATACAAACATTTTCGGATTGGGTGTTACAACTAGGCGATGGCTCATTATCAGAACCTAATGACGGTGAATGCTATATAGATATTCCTCTTGATTTACTTATCGCAGAAAACAATAATCCAATCCAATCTATTGTACATCATGTATACGAGGATTTAGCAAAAAAATATCAAAATTAGTCTTTTTTCGAAGACATGGCAATATTATGTCCAACAAATGACATAGTTGACGAAATAAATAATATACTATTATATATGACACCAGGTCATGTTAAAGAATATTTTAGTTCGGATACATTATGTCCTTCTAACGATAACAATAACGACAATGAAACATATAACACTGAATTTTTAAACATAATTAAATTTTCTGGAATTCCAAATCATTGTTTGCAACTAAAAATTGGAATCCCTGTAATGATTTTATGAAATATAGATTGGATTATGTAATGCCACGCGTTTACAAATTACGCAACTAGGAACAAATATAATTGAAGACAGAATTATTACAGGAACTAAAGTGACAAAGTATTGATTCCAAGACTATCTTAATCCTACAAATACTATATTACCCTTTCGATTTAAACACAAGCAATTTCCAATCATATCATGCTTTGCAATGACAATAAATAAAAGTCAAGGAAAAAACTTAAATAAAGTTGGTATACACTTATCGCGCCCTATATTTACTCGTGGAAAATTATATGTTGTCGTTTCTAGAATTAAAACACGTGATGGACTTAAAATACTAATTCTAGATGACAACCAAAAAATATGTACGTAACTAATAAACGTCGTCTTTAAAGAGATATTTCATAATTTATAATTTATTTACTTTATATTTGTAAAGATATTCAATAATACACTTCTCACCAAAAAAATTGAACATTATTACGTAGCACATTTGAATGTAATATTACACGTATGTATATAAATTTTATTCGACCTTTATATAAATTTAAGTGTTTAATAATAGTATTTATTATTAAAATATATTGAAGTTTCAATCTGATTTTTTTGTCATATTAAACCATCATTCCAATATATTCTAAAATTTCAAAAGATTGTATTATTATTATTATTATTATTATTATTATTATTATTATTATTATTATTATTATTATTATTATTATTATTATTATTATTCTTTATTGAAGTTATGTACATACAAGGTTTGGATTGTGGGACATCTCGATATATCAACGCGCTCGTGTCTTAACTATGAGATTCTCACTTCATCGTCTTTCTTCGATTTATCCTGATATTTCGATCTATTAGGATATTAAGAGATTTACATCTGAATCATTTATTTGATTTATATCTTAATATTATGATCGTGTCAATATGCTAATCCAGTGGTATTTTTTATAAATCTATATATATATTTGTTATACAATTATTGGTCATTCTCTTACCGATTTCTATGTGTCAAAAATATTTATTTTTATCACTATTTTATTAATTTACCAATTTATATGCATTTCTATAAAAATAACCAAGAAATTATGGAAAAAATCACAATAACAAAAAAAGTTAATTTAAAATAGTGCTTCTTCTTAGTCTTCTTCATCTTCAAAACTTCAAAATGCATGAAAAATTTCATCACTCTCTCTCTACTAATTTCTATCCTTAGCTCCTCTCTCTTTCTCACGATTTGAAAAATACTTTTAGTGTGTGGAAAATGAGCATCTATTTATATTTATTTAAAAAGGCGCATAGCCATCTCTAGGGTATCCAGTGCCTCCCATGGTGACCTTTCCTAAGGTATTTGTAACTCGTTCACTTGCCTCTATCGGTCTCATCTCATAGAGGTATTCGTAATGGTGTCTGTCGCCATAGATTTTGCAACTATTCTTGTATTTTCACTCACAATCGTCATTTCTCTCTCCCCCATTCGCCACTCGAGTTTTGTTACTCTGCTTTGATCAGTTAGCAGGTTGGACAATGAGTGACCTATCTCGCCAATGATAAAATTGGCAAAGATCCCGATACATCTTGGTGGATCCATGATGAATAATTAATATAGATTTATGGCATTGGCTTAAGATTGCTTTTGGATTTCCTTATTCTTGTGTACATTTACTATACCTCATACCATTCATACTTAGGATCCTCAAGATTGACTCTAATTTTTCGCAACCTTGCATCATTTGATTGTCCCATTATAACCCCCGTTAAGAGGTCTGTCTACTCCATAACTTACAACCCTATATTGTTGGTATCTTTTTGAATGACATCAAACCTAAAAGCCTCTAACTCATATACTAATTTTTCATATGCCCGCATCATTTCTAGTTCGACCCTTTTACAACTCAAGGCATCAACCACCACATTCGCCTTACCTAGATGATATGATTAGTTTAAATCATAGTCAACGAGAAATTCCATCCAACACCGCTGACGTAAGTTCAACTCAGATTGCATGAAGATATATTTCAAACTTTTGTAGTCAATGAATATCAATACTTTCTCTCTATAAAGATAAGACCTCCAAATTTTTATTGGAAAAACAATGTAACAATTTTAAGCTCGTGAATCGAAAAAATTTCTTTGTGTATACGCAATTTTCTAAAACCATATGCAATCACTTTAGCATCTTGCAGAAGCACACATCATAATCTGAACTTAAAGGCATCTGCATACACTATGCACGATACTCCTAATTGAGGTAAAGTCAAAATTGGTACTTCGGTTAGTCTTTTCTTTAACTTCTTAAAAGATTCTTCACAAACCTCCATCATATGAAATGATATATCTTTACTGGTTAACTTTTTCATCGGTTCTGTTATATTTGAGAAGCTCTTAAACAAATATTGATAATAACTGAAGGAATCCGATTCCACCTGATTCGGATTACGAAACCCCAAAACTCCATTGTGAATTATATCAAGATTTGGGAAAATCAAAACAGAAGATCGAGATAAATACCTGGATTTATTATATATGATATGCAGCGGAATAGATCTTTTGGCTCTTCGTGCAAAACCGAAACTTGATACTGATGGGATGTATCAAGATGAGATTCTATCTGAAATTTTCTGTAAAACCGTAGGAGATAATGATGAATCACTTTTCAGAAATCAAATGAATCTCATTTATATAGGCACGTGAACCAGGGACCATAAACCGACAAATAACCGGTTAATTCCGGTTCTCAATTGTATCGTTTAATTTCGCTCATCATGAAATATAAACGATATTACCAAAGGTCTCTATGCATATAATCCTCCTCATTGAATTCAATACCAAAGTCCAATCAATTAAACTTTAATCCGATCACATTTAATTTGGACTAAATTGAATGACAACACTTATTCCAAAATTATTCACATATATAGGTCCACAAATATAAGATTAAACCCAAAACTTATAATCTCCCACTTGGACCATATACGTGACCATCAAACCATGGAATAACCTTAAGAACGCTCATAATTGTTGTCATCAAACCAGTATACCAATCTCGTCCATCGACCATATCAACGTAGAACCAAAGAGATTTAACCACAATATCAACGTAGTTAGACCCACATTTGATTACTAACGTGATACAGAAGAATGACATAGATCTGAATGTGGATGCATAGCATGAAGATTACACGTGAAGTGATCGATACATGTCTATCTCCAACTGGTCCTACCTTATCAAGATCAACTTAAACCGAATAATACAGAGTGAATACCTTAAGCTTAAAACTCAATAGTTCCAAAACATAAAACTGAAACCCAATAAGCATGCATCATTGTAATCCAAGAGCAAACTGGAATAGATACAACACTCCCACTAAACCGTAATATTGTCACAAAAGACAATACTCATACGAGCAATATGCTCTCGTAAGACACTAGGTATAGTACCGTTAGTCAGCGGATCCGCAATCATGGAGTTTGTACCTATAAGCTCTATCGAGATTACCCCACTCTGTATCCTTTTCACGAACAAAAAGATACTTAATTTCGATGTGCTTTAACTTCAAAGTACTCTTGTTATTGTTCGAATATAATACTGTGGAACGATTGTCACAATAAATCTTTAGAGGCCTATCCACACCGGTCATAATGTGAAACCCAATGACAATATTCCGCAACCATAAAGCCTGATTGGATGCCTCATAACATGCTACATACTCTGCCTCCATCGTGGACGATGCCACGAGCTTTTTCTTAGCACTACGCCAAGAAATAGCCCCACCAATGAGGAGAGAAATATATAACCTGAAATGGATCGAAGACTATCGAGGCACCCAACATAATCTGAATCTAAATAACCATTGATCTCGAGCTGGTCTAATCGTCTGTACACGAGCATATGATCCTTTATTTTCTGAAGATATCGCATCACCCATTTGGTTGCTTTCCAATGATCAAATCTCGGGGTTACTCAAGTATCTTCCCTAAACGCATCCAATGTATGCCAAATTAGTTCGTGTGCAAACCTGTGCATACATTAGACTCCCTATAGCCGAAGCATAAGGAATCTTCCTCATTTCCTGAATTTCCGGTTCAATCTGTGGGCACTGTCTAAGGCTGAATTTATCACCCTTAGAAATAAGGGTATCTATAGCTTTACATCCTTTCATGCTGA